>JAQZBX010054632.1:0-18603 GCA_029593785.1 Cabassous unicinctus
TAAACATGTCAAACAAAGATGGAGATTAAACTTTATACCCAAAGCAGGAACAACGAAAGAAAAAATAAATAAATGGGACTTCCTTAAAATTAAAAACGTTTCCGCTTCAAAGAAGCTTGTCAAGAAAGTGAAAAGGAAACCTGTTCAATGGGAGAAAATATTTGGTAAGCATCTATCTGATAAGGGCCTAATAGCCAGCATATATAAAGAAATCCTACATCTCGCAAATAGAAAGACAAACAGCCCATTTAAAAAATGGGCAAGAGATTTGAATAGACATTTCTCCAAAGAAGAAGTACAAATGGCTAAAAAGTACATGAAAAGATGCTCACCATAACTAGCTATTAGGGAAATGCAAATCAAAACTACAATGAGATATTGTCTTACACCTATTAGAATAGCACAAGTGTTCTTAACCTTCTTTTGTTCCACGGACCCCTTTGCCAGTCAGGTGAAAAAACATAGATCTCTTCTCAGAATATAGTGGCAGATAGTTTTATGACATTCAACATCAGAAGCCAGAGAAAATAAAGATAATAAGTTGATTTTTTTTCAATTCAGGCCCATGGATCCCCTGAAATCTTTCCACAGACCCCTTTGGACCTCTGGTTAAGAACCCCTGGACTGGTGGCTATTAAAAAAACAGAACTACAAGTATTGGAGAGGATGTAGAGGGAAGGGAATCTTCATCCCCTGCTGGTGGGAATGTAGAATGGTGCAGCCACTGTGGAAGACACTTTGGCGGTTCCTCAGGAAGCTAACTATAGAAATGACATATGATCCAGCAATACTACTGCTGGATATATACGCAAAAGAATTGAAAGCAGGGATACGAACAGATATATGCACACTAAAGCTCAGAGCGCATTATTCACTGTTGCCAAAACTTGGAATCAACCCAAATGCCCATTAACAGATGAATGAATAAACAAAATGTGGTATATACATACAATGGAATATTACTCAGATGTAAGAAGGAATACAGTACTAACACACGGGATAACATGGATGAATCTTGAGCACCTTATGCTGAGTGAAGCAAGTCAGGCATTGAAGGACAAATATTACATGACCTCTTTAATATGAATTAAGCAAATTGAGCAGACTCAGAGAGCTAGAGTCTGGAAGATAGGTTTACAGGAAATAGAAAGGGTGAAGAAGGTTGTGAGCCAATGCTCATATGGGTGAAATCTATGATAATGTGGAAGTGAGTAGTTGTGCAGTGAAGGGACAAGACGGGGTGCAGGGATAATATTGGGTTGGGCAGTGCAAGCTTGACAGGGGAGTAGGGTGGGGAAGATGTGTTGGATGGTCCATGGAACTGGGGGGAGAGTTGGGGAAGGGAGCAGGTGAACACTGGGGATTGGTGGGTACATGGTTGAAACTACAATGTTGAGAAAAACTCTTTTGGCAATATGACAAGGAAGGGTTACTGATTTAGGATATTGGATGGGGGGCATTTGGGACAGGGCGCACCTGGGTCAGTCTTCTAGAGAATGTGTGAGTGTTCATTTTGTCATAGTGTGTTGTATCAGTGGGTGGAGACCCACCTAACACATGGGAAGAAGAAGGACTCTGATCCTGGGGAGGCCTGATATGTTCTCAAACAGAGGGGAGGGTGTCTCTTGAGAGCATGGGCGGTTCCTAACAGGGAAGGACAGACTAATGTGTCAAGTCCTCAACGTTGTTGCAAGTATCTGTGAATCTTGTCCTTCAAGGATTGAAGACTGCTGGTCACCCTGGGTCCCAAGGGGAGGGGGAGGGGAGAATAGAGAAGATGGAAGAGGGGGCATTTAGGGGGCAATGGAAGTGTGCTGCATAATCTTGCAATGATGGATAGAGGCCATGATAAATTTCATCAAAAATTTATAAAAGTGTAAGGTCTAAAATGTAAACTACAATGTAAACCATTGACCATGGTTAGTAGCTGTGTTTCACTATTTGTACATCAGTTGTAACAAATGTACCATCCACATGTAAAAAGGTTATTAATATGGGAAGGGGTAAAGGGGGAGGATGTAGGGTATATGGAATCCTCTATATTCTGTATGTGATTTTATTGTGACCTAAAACTTCTTTCAAGACAAAATGAAAAAAGTAAGACACTGGGGAAGAAATGGAAGAAAATGCCACTGTACATAAAGGACAACAAATATCACAGTGATGAAAGGCAAAACGTCCAAAAATTTTTATTTTTTATTTTTATTTTTTAAAATATTTTTCATTATTTTTTAAATTTCCAATTTCTTTTTTTTTTAAACTTTATTTTAGATTTAGTTTTTCTAAATTATTATGTATTTTATTTTCTTAGGTTTAAACTACCATTATTTCATTTTCCTATTAATTGTATTTTGTGATATTTCTGGCTTCATTTTTGAATAGGTTTTGGATCACAGAAGGGTTACAACTGTAGCAGGGGAGGATCATTGGTGTGGGGTGTCAGTGATGGGGTATACATGGGAGGAAGTTCACCTGGGCATACATATAAGGTATATAAATGTGTTCAAATGTTTGTGGGGCATTGCCACAGTGAGTAGAGATTCACACAACAATGGAAAGAATATTGAATTCCCATCCTGGGGAGCTCTGCCACATTCTCTAATGGAACAGCAACAATCCCCCAAGTACACGTGCAATGACTAGTGAAGAAGGATGGTCCATTGATGGGGCCTTGATATTGACAACTACGCTTATGAGCCTTTGCTCTTGAAATTGCAACTTAGCCTAGTGTTGTAGGGTGCCTAAGAGTTACCTACTGGGAGCCTCCTTGTTGCTCAAATGAGGCCTCTCTCTAAGCCAAACTCAGCATATAAATGAATTACCTACCCCCCCAGTGTGGGGCATGAATCTGGGGATGAGCCTCCCTGGCACCAAGGAATTACTACTAAGCACTGGCTGGTGATGCAACTAGAAAAAGACCTTGAATAAAAGGGGGGGAAAGGGTAAAGACAAATGAGCTTATATGGCTAAGAGACTTCAAAGTGTGTTGGTAGGTCATCAGAGAGGTAATGCTTATGCATGTCTCAGCAGGATATCATCGACTGCCAAAGTAGATACTACCCCAAAGAGTAGGGCTCCTGAGGGCTCTGGAGACACCCAGATCTTATGGGCATGGCAGATAGCTCCGGAGTTTGGTGCCTTGCCAGTGGGCCCTACTTTGGATTTGTGCTCCTGAATGTGACAGAGTTGGACTCAGATGTGACTTTTCTACACATGCCTCTTCTGTCCCTTTTATTTGAACCTATAGTTGGTCCTGGAGTTGGTAGATGTACATCCAAGAGACTTGAATCTTTGGACTGTCTATATGCCAGCTGGGCCTTGAGCTTCAGCAGAGTTGCAACACCTACTCTCCAGTTCAATGGACTCACCCAGGGCAACTAACAAGGAGGTGAGGATGGACAACCACCACACCAAGGAACTGAGACAGTCTACAACTGCAAGCAAGAGAGTCCCATCTATCAGCCATATGGAATCGAAGCCCCTTTTAATTAGAGGTGGAGTGGGCATCACCATCCCAGAATCCTCAGGATTGGGGAATAAAATATGGACTAGAGTGGACTTACTGGTATTCTACTATAGACTTATTGTGATTCTAGCAATGGAAGAAATTATATCATGGATGTGGAGACAACGGCCACTAAAGGTGCTGAAGACAAGGAGAGGGAAAAAGAAATGTAATATGGGGGCATTTTCAGGACTTGGAATTGTCCTGAATGACTTTGCAATGACAGATACAGGATATTATATATTCTGCCATAACCTACAGAATTTAGTGGGAGAGAGTGTAACTACAATGCAAACTATAATTCATGTTTAGTGTCAATGCTCCAAAATGTGTTCAAAAATTGCAATGATTGCACCATACTAATGAAAGAAGTTGTTAATGTGGGGAAAGGTGGGAGGTGTGGGCAGTGGGACATGTGGGAATCCCTTATATTTTTTTATGTAGCATTTTATGTAATTTATCTTTTAAAAATAAATTATATATATAATTAATTTTTATTAATTAATTAATTATATATATATAATTAATTTTATTATATATATATAAAGAAAAGAAGGAACAAAGTATTGCTACATGGGACAACACAGATGGCTCTTGAAGACCTTATGTTGACTGAAGTAAGCCAGTCAGTGAAGGACAAATATTACATGACCTTACTTTGATTTCACCTAAGCAAATTGAGCAGACTCACAGAACTAGAGCCTGGAAGATAGTCTATCAGGAAACAGAAAGGAAGTAGAGTGTGTTGACCCCATGCTCAATATGAGCAAAACCTATGATAAGGTGGAAGGGGTGGTCTGGCAGTGGATGATGATGATAGCAGAGCAGTGATGTCAGTAAAGTCAACGTTGCTGAACTGTGATGGTGAGTGGGGTGGGGGATGAGTTGGACTATCCATGGAACTGGGGGGAGGGCTGGAGGAAGGAACAGGTGAACTCTGGGGATTTGTAGGTCTGTGGTTAAAACCAAAATGGTGGGAATGTGCTTTTGGCTACAGGGCAGGGGAGGGTTATTGGTGCAGGGTGTCAAGGGTGGGGGGAATAGGTGCATGGAATATTGTATTAGCCAGCCAAAGTGGTGCTGATGCAAAATATCAGAAATTAGTTGGTTTTTATAAAGGGTATTCATTTGGGGTAGAAGCTTACAGTCACAAGGCCCTAAAGAGTCAAACTCAAGGTACCATAAGAAATAATTTATCACCCAGAGTCTGTTGCCATGTGTTGACGCATGATGACACATGATGTCTGCAGGGGTTCAGTATTCCTACTGCTCCCAAGGTTCCATGGTGCCAACTTCTTCCAATCTCAGTCGAAGGTTGGGACAAGTTTTGTCTCTCTCCCAGGGCTCATTTCTCTCCAGGCTCAGCTGCTCTGCTCTCTCCACAAGGCCAGCTGTAAACTGTCAGGCGAATGGCTCATCTCTCTTCTCAGGGCATCTGCCATGTCTAATGGAGCCCTCTCTTTCCTCATGCATCTGCTTCTCTGTGTTCTTATATCCAGAGCTCCAGAATAAAAGTTCAATTTTCTGCTCTGCCGTGTGGTTTTCTCTGTGAGTCCCCACCCACCAAGGGGATAGGGACTCAAAATCCTATTGACATGGTCCAATCAAAGCCCTAATCATAATTTAATCAAGTAAAAATGAAACCTCTGAATCAAATACAATCTAACATGCCCAGAGGAACAGACCAGTTCACAAACAAAATCTAATATCTCTTTTTGGAATTCATAAATAATGCCAAACTGCTACAAATATGAAAGTGTTCATTTCATTATAGGGTATTATCTCAGTGGGCGGAGACCCACACAATAAGCAAAATATTACATTTCTATTCTGGGAAGTCTTGCTATGTTCTCAATTAGAGGGACAAGAATCTCTTGAGAACATAGGCAGTGCCTAATTAAAGATAACAGATCAATATGTCAAGCCATCAATATTAATGCATGTAGCTATGCACCTTATTCATCAAAAATTAAAACTTATTGGTTATCATAGATTCCGCGGGGTGGGCTTGGGGAGGGAATTTGGTTTATATATGGAACGTAGGGCATTTTTCAGGCATTGGAATTGTTCTGCATTATTTTGCAATGATGGATATAGGTCATTATATATTTTGTCAAAACCTAAAAAAGTTCATGGTGCAAAGTGTAGACCATAATGTAAACCACTGACCATGGCTAGTAGCAATGCTTCAATATTTGTTCATCAATTGTAACAAATGTACCATACTCATGTAAAATGTTATTAATAGTGGCAAATGTGAGAGAGGGAGGGGGTGCGGTATATGGGAATCCTCTATACTTCCTATGTGACTTTTCTGTAGCTTAAAGCTTCTTTGAAAATAAAGTGAAAAAAAAAAAAAGATACTGGGAGAACATACAGAAAAGAATAAAACTGGAGATTGAACTAGAGATACTGAATAAATAAATTTAATTCCTTATTTTCATCTCTTAATTTTACTTGTACTTTTTGCATAATGGGAAGTGCTTTAAATGGCTGTTACAACTTAAACTTTCTTTTAAAATTTTCCATCCAAACTTTGCACACTGGCATATATAGTAATAATAATGTTAATCCTTAATAGTAATTATTATGTTATAAATATTATTAATAATTATAATAATTATGTTAATGCTTTAGGTACAACACAGTCAAGTGTGATGGACTGAGGACCTAATTTTGGAAGCTGTAAGGACAAGTATTGAATACAAAACCTGATTTCTCTGCTGTTTCTAACAAACCAAAAAGAAAATAAATGTAGGGAAAGGGAAGATCCTGCAAAGAAAATAAATGGAGGAGGGTAGAGGTAGAATCATGAAAACCATCACTAACCAGAAACAAATAAATTAGAAACATCATTTGAGAGCTTTCTTCCACAGTCCTATCACCACTGACACTGATTCTTTTAACAGATATAAATACAAAACCACCTGACAAGAGGATATCATGCTACCATTTTGCTATTAAGTAACAATGATAGTATTTATGGTGGCTATAGCTAAAATTATTGGGATGTTGAATGTGTGATGGGAACTATTCTAAGCACTATCCATACATTCAGGTCTCACAACTGTAAGGTAGGGAGTGGGTGTAGCTCAGCGGTTGATCGCCTGCTTCACATCTACGAGGTCCCAAGTTCAACCCCTGGTACCTCCTAAAAAATTTATAAGGTATTTGTTATGGTTATCTCTATTTTATATTTGAAGAAAACAAGACAAGAATGCCCCCAGAAACTGCTGAATTTATGGAATCAATATTCATTCAGCTCATTCTCTTTTAACTTCAACATCTTGAGCAATGGAAAAACACAACTAATACTTAAATGATGAGTTTGTGGCTCTAGAAGATTCTAAATAGTCAAAGTTTAATTTTCAAAGATAGTAATTGGTCACAATTTCAGAAGGATGTCCAATTATAGCTGTTGAAAGACAGAGGTCTTTTCTTAATTATTTGAGGGGCTCAAGTAGCATGCGTTTGAACCTGACTTACTGGAGTTAACAGGAATGTTCAATTACCCCAAACACTTATTCCTCATTTGCTTTGATTGATGGGGTGTGAGTTGGATAAGGAAGGCTGTTAATTCTGCAATGTTTTAGTGGCAGTCATTAATTTCCAAGTGTACAAATCCTACAAATAATGTACAGAGAGCTTAATTTTATTTACTGATAAATAGTATTTTCTTATTGAAAATTTGGTTTGCCATAAAAATATAAAGATTTAAAAAACTAGAAGGAAATGTAGGTAAATATCTAATTCATTCCAGATTAGACCTTCTAATTTTCAAAGCAGAACCGAGTGGGGGCTGGAGCATAAAACAATTATGTTTAATCTTTTGTGCTGATGGAAATTTTTGACAAGTGATGAAAGAGTGAAAGATTTATATCTACTATATATATATAGTAGGTATTATATATATATGCATTTACATGTGTGTGGAGGATTTTTCAGGGTAGGGATCCAGGTGCTAAAAATAAGCAGCCATTCATAGTATTTTTACAAAATTTATGAGAATTTTTGTTACCATGAGAAAATTTGCATGCATACTAAGTGGAAACAAAACACAGAATATATTCTACCTAGGAAGGGGTCACAACTATATTTTAAACATATTTATTAGATACACCCTATATTCTAACTGTATTTTTTTGCATGATAAGATAATAGAAAATAATTTTTTGTTTTTTTCTCTGTTCCTGGTTTTGTCTTTCTATTATGAACATGGGCTGGGATTAAAATTGGGAAACATTTTACAAAACCTGACTTCTCTGCTGTTTTTAACAAACCAAAAAGAAATAAATGTAGGGAAAGGGAAGATCCTGCAAAGAAAATAAACTTATTAAAATAAATTAATAAATTTACATATATAAACTGCATATATATACAAGCATAAATTATGAAATACATAATATACTTCTTTATTTTTAAGGTTTCCCTGAGATATACATTGTAATCTATTCACAACACTGAAGGTTTTGAGAGAGCCTAGATTTAAAATGTAATCATTTCCAAGTGCTAGTGGATGTCAAATGCTTCCACCAAGCAAACATAAATGATTAATACAATCATGTTCTTAGGGCCACAACTCTCAGCACTACCTGCAGGGTAAAAACTCAAAGTGTATAAGCACAGAATCAAATAATTACATTTGAAAAGTACTTGCAGAAAGTCATGAGTATAGTTTCTGTGAGTTATAACTACTGCCAATTTGAAATAAAGTGTTTACAAGGATAAACAGAACAATCACACAGAGTCAGCCTAGCATTTTCAAGCCTCGAACTTTTCAATTGTAAAATGAAAAAGGTGGGCTAGATATTGTCTGAGGTCTTCCTGGCTCTAGAGGTTTATATAATTATAATATCACCTAAGTAGAATCATACCATAATTTTATTGTCAAATGTAATAGTTTAAAAAAAAAATAGTTTTTTTTTTTTTTTAAAAAAAGGGAAGAGAGTGAACGCAGTGCCCCATTGCCACAAATTATGCAGTCGAGTTTCCCACATTTGGGGAAATCGCAGGGGTCAGCACATCCGGAGTACAATGAATAAGCCTCCCTCTGGGAAAACCACCTTCGTGATCATGATATCTCCCCTGCCAGGTAAGTATGGTTTATATGTCTTAACTGAGTTTTTCTTTCACCTTCATTCCAATCAAATTACAATAACATGTTAGGATTTGAATTGACCACCAAGATCATCTTGTCCAAGCTCATTAAACTTCCTAATGAAATGATATATGAGATATATCATTAATACTCCTATGTACATAGTAACATCATAGCAAGTCACAGGATGATTAAATTAATTCGTTAAACATTTCCAAGCAAGGCCAATACTTTATTTAATAATTCACACATTGACACAATCAAAATTCATACATCCTTATCATTAATCATAAATTTACCTACTCATTCTGTTATTCAAGCCTAATATTGTTAATTCTTCCCTCCCTCCTTCCCTTCCTTTCTTCCTTCCATCCTCCTTTCTTTCCTTCTTTCCTTCACTGAGGAATGAAGAGTACAGCAGATAAAATTCACATGTAAAGAAAGTATAGAGCAATGTGGTGTGAGCCATAAAAGAGATATATAACAAATGGGAGTGGAACTAGAGTAAATCAGTTTACGTGGGTTCAACAAAGGCATCACAGAAGAGGTTGTTTTCAAAGGGGACTTGGTCTACATGGTGAGTTCAGGAAAGGAGGTCTGTATAAGGCAGTGCATATGAGTCATGAAACCCACGGACATTTAGAATGGGCTCTACACTTTCACAAAACTGCAGAATTCAGATTTCGATCAAGTTTAATGAGATATCCACAAAGTAAGTTCTGATATTTGGATACTTACAAATGTAATGTATGTATGTATGTTTGTATGTATGTATATATATGTACAAATCTGCTTATACATATACATTATACACTTTATCAAATGATAATATATTAAAAGATGGGCATTACAAAAAAGTTGAACATTTGCACAGAGTTTACCTTTCTTTGTTTAGCAATAGGTGGTGTAAGAAGAAGTTTTCTTTCAATATTTTCACCAATTCACTACTATCCTGTTTTGGTGAGGGGTTCAGACTATCTTTGAATAAATACGGATTTGATAAATCCATAATGTTTATAAGAGAATGCGCTTCTGATAAAACAAGCACATTAGAGATTCTGCTTCACTTTGCCTTGGAAAGAAACAGAAGATAATAAGCAATTTGCTTTTTATGGCAGAATCAATGAGCAATTTCCAAAAACAGAAGAAAGTGATGTTTATAAGAAATATTTTAATAAAACCAATACCACTAACTAAATTTGCTGAGGACAAGGTAAACTTGGAATTTATTATTGTCATCAAATTTGTTCAAAGAAATGTTCAAAGACTATCATTTAAAACATAAGAAACTTTGGCAGATATTCCAACACAAATGATGGGAAAAATGATAAGGACTCTAAACTTATAATGAGCAAAATTAGAAAAATACCCCATAAATTGTAATAAAGAAATCAAGATAGATTTTGTACCCATTTAAGGAAATTTCACTGTCTTAAAAATTGCCCTTCACATTGTTGAAAAAAGGAAGTTCTGTCTGTGTTTACATAAAGGTTGTGCTAGGTTTTGGAGAGTCACAAGACATTGAACAGGAAGTGAGCCTGCAATATTCTCAAGCTCTACGCCTCGGGAGTAGTTAATAGTGTGGCATAGGAAATGGCACAATTTTTAATATAAATCCCAAGTGGTAGAAGTCTCCTTCCCAGCCAAGGGGGTTTCATAACCCCTCTCCCAGAATGTTTACCCTTAAGAGAGAATAACAATCACAAAAAGCATAGAGGTAGACCTCTAAGACTGATTTAAACACTTAAACATTTATTATTTACTTAAGAACTTATTAGGGTAAGATAGGTGTATTGACAAGGTAAACTAACATGAGTGTTAGCACCATAGGAATAAACAGAATAGTAGTCTAGTTCTGACAAAGAGTTTGCAGAAGCTATCCAGATGAAGCAGAGCCTTCCACAAAATCCAAAGAATAAAAGGCTCTCGTCTTATAGATAATATTTTGCCTTATTGAGCAAGAGCATAAGAAAATACAAAGATAAGGTAAGATTCTCAAGCAAAACATAAAGCCAGATCTTATCAGAAAAAAAACACTTTTGGACATAAAAAGAGTTTCCAGTCTAAGCAAAAACGTATCCTTTAGTCAAAAGGAATATAGGTTATCACAAACTTTTAGTGAAAAAGAATCAACTACCTGTAGCAACCATACTTTTCTCTGTTTTTTAAAAATATATGAAAATTTATACAGTTTTGCTCATATCTATTGGTTCATGACCCTTCCTAACTGCAAGAAATGCTAGAAAGCTAGTAAATGTAGTCTTTGGATAAGTAGGTATAGATTGCCAGCTAGAGCACTGTTATTCTATTAGGAAAGGGAAAACTAGGAAAAAGAAATTGGCTGTCTCTGCCTTGTTTTAAAGTCATCTGGTGACCAGGGGAAACAATGAATGGCAGAAAATAAATATGTAGGAAAATGAGAAAATAAGCACCTTCTTAAACTAGAAAATGTACAAAAATGTATGAAATATATGACACTTTACCTAAAGGCCCCAGTCTGAGAAATGTAGTTTAAAAAATAGAAATCAACGTTTTTCTAAACAAACTTTCATTTGCCAATTATCTAATTATTTCTGCACAAGAGAAGTCCCTGCTTTTTTATAGTAAAATAATTCAAAACACATACCAGGGTAGTAATTTTTATATGGAAGTTTTTCCCTCAAACTCAAAAAATTTTAGAATCTTATTTGGAAATTGAACATTAAAAACTATCTGAGATTTTTTTAAAATCTGATTTTAACTATTAAAAATCAACATAGTGAATGGATTGTACAAAGCATGGGACTGTATGACACAGGGAATCCGGTGGTGGAAGATGGACTGTGGTCAACAGGACAAATATGAGAACATTCTCTCATGAACTATAACAAATATATAATAATAATACAGGGTGTTAATAATTGGGTGGGTTGGGAGAAAATATACCAAATATAAGATATAGGCTATAGTTAGTAATAATATCTTGATGATGTTCTTTCATAGTTTGTAACAAATGTCTCACAGCAATGCAAAGTGTTGGTAATGGAGTGATGTAGGGGAGCCCTGTATGATGATATGCATGCTTGTTTTATAAGTGCACAACTTGTATGGTACAATTATTCTTTATGTATGTTCATATATGAATGATATACTTGAATAAAATTTTATAAAAAGTCAAAATAGGTTTGATTTTTAACTATATCTAGCAGCTAGATTTCTCAGGTAAGCTTGAATTGTGTGAAAAGTTATAAAATTGTGTTGGTCTTGTTTAGAAGAAAAGGGTTAGTATAATTTTATTGAAAGCGCCGAGATGCAGTTCTCTACTCTGTCAATAAGGTGAAATTTAATCTGATCTAGAAAAGGAGAAATCCATGGAAGTATGAAAGTTGTAACATTTAACATGACAGGTAATACTTTATAAAGAACAAAAAGAGAGGTTTATTTTCTCACAATTGTGACAAGATTAGTGGGCTTAGACAACGGACACCTGTAAGTGATATTTAGAATGATTGAAAGAATCGGTTCTTTAGTTTCACATTTACTTCTAAGTCTATAGTCTTGGGGATGGAGAAACAGTAGGTTTTGTGAGAAGAACACCTGAAAGGGAGGAGGAAAATTCAGCGCCTAATTTTTTCTACACCCTTTTCTAGCTCTGTGAAATTCAGCAACTTGGAGACTGTCTGAAATTTAGTTTTACTTAGCTCTTTTTTTCATTTTCCTTTCATTTCAGGATGTGCTCCACCTGGATTACTCAACAGTGCAAAGACAAAGTGAAATCATGTATATAAAAGGGCTTGCCAACAAGAAGTGCGGTTACACATGTGCCATGTTAGGCACAGGAGTGGTGGTGGTAATGACAGGTTTTATTGATTTGGGGGGAGCTATTTTTATTGTAAAAATATATCAAGCTAGCAATTCCATAGTCAACTATTCTTTATCGAGTGTCTACTAGGTGATAGGCACTGGGTTCCTCAATAGTAGCCATAGTGGTGATACAAGAGGAAGAATAGAAAACAGGAGGAGAAAGAAGAGCAGGGAGAGAGGGATGAAGAGGATGGGAAAGTGAGGGAATATTAAAGAAAGGCAGTTATATTGCAGGGGACCAGGCGTATCTATGCCTCAGAGCAGTGGCTCACAAATTTGAATCTGGTTTCTTAGCGCTTCAGATGCCCTGTTCTCTATTATCATAAAATTATTCAAAATTATCCATGTAATATACTACATTTCTTGGTGGTTATGGCTACTTAGCATTTGGTGTTAACAGCATCCCAAATTTAGTACTGGGGAATTATCTCTTGCTCACTGCACAGATTTTGGGTGTACCATTTAATCACTTGTGCTGCTCTTCCTTGGACAATAAGAGTTCATCAGACCTACTACATTTTATGACCACACTTTAATGCTACAAAGGTTACTCATGAAGCTTTTCCTTCCCAGCCCTTCAGAGTTACTGAGTGAGCAGTCTTCCAGTCATTTCTGTGAGTTCTTCATCTTTACAATGGAAGCCTTTTTACTAAATTGAAGAAATGCAGATAGCTAAGCCTCTAGTCAGCCCTACTGATTCTGAATCTCCAAAGAGCTTTCAAGTATTTGTATATTAAATAAGCTCTCCATGTGATCGTTTTTAGCCAAGTAGCACTTACCCTTGGAGCAGCATTTGTCAATCACTTGTTTAGGACCTTGCTATTCAAAGTGTGTTTCCAGCACTGGCTGCTTCTGCATCACTTGGGAGCTTATTATAAATACAGAATGTTAGGTTTCACATTTAATAAATCAGAATCTGTATTTTCACTACATAACCAGGTGATTCTCATATATATTAAAGTTTCAGAAGTGCAGTGGCAGCCACCTAGTTTTAAAAAAATGTATTGGGTAAGAAGTTGGTCATAAGTCAATGCAAAATGCTAAATTTGAATGGTGTGGAATACCTGGATTTAGAGGCAGAATGGTTCTAACTGTTATTAAATTTCTCTTTTTTTCTTTATTTTTAAAGAAATTTTAGATTACATGAAAGTTACATCGAGGGGAGTGGATGTAGCTCAAGTGGTTGAGCACCTGCTTCCCATGTACGAGGTCCCAGGTTAGATCCTCAGTACCTCCTAAAAAAAAAAAAAACACTTTCATTGGGACTGGATGTAGCTCAGTGGTTGAGCACCTGCTTCCCATGTACGAGGTCCTGAGTTCATTCCCCGGTACCACCTAAGAAAGATATATGTGTGTGTGTGTGTGTGTGTTTATATATATATATATAGGATTCCTATATACCCCACCTCCTCCCCCCTCACACTTTCCCCCATTTAAAACATCTTTCATTAGTGTGGTACCTTTGCTACAATTGATGAAAAAATTGGTACTAACCATGTCTATAGTTTACATTATGGTTAACACTTTGTACCACACAACTTTATAGGTTTGACAAAATGTATAATGGCCTGTATCTGTCATTGCAATGTCATGCAGAACAATTCCAATGTCCTTAAAATTCCCCAAGTTACACCTATTCTTCCCTCTCCCTCCCCTCAGAACCTCTGGTGACCACTGTCTTTATGTCAATGCAACATTGCAGTATCAATGTTGCATTGATATAAAGACAGTTATCTTCCATTACTAGAAAAATAATAAGTCTACTTTGGTCCATAGTTGCATTCCATACCTCCCCCCTTTTGTGTGTTCATTCCTCAGTCTTGAGGACCTTGGGATGGTGATGCTCACTCTGCTTCCATTTGAGAGAGGGCTTTGATCTCATGGGGCAGATTAATAGAGCTGTCTTGCTTGCAGTTGCAGATACTCTAGATTTGGAATGGGCATTTCCTTTCTCTAAAATAGCAGCTCATTTGTAATTCCCTGATATAGGTTTTAGGTTATTAATATGTACTATGATGTGTTCTTAACAGGTCTATTTTAAAAAAATAGAAAATTATCAAATTTCTCTTACCTGCAACTTTAAATATACTTGGAGCATAGGTTCTCAATGGGTGACAGAGAAAATTGTTCCATTTAGTTTCAGAAATAATGTGAGAGAGGTCTTGATATGGTTTTGAGGAGCCACATAGGGTAAGTTCAATCTATTTCAACACTGGTAAAATTTTTGCTTTAGTGCAGAGTTCAAAATATCACTCAAGATTCTCTGAGGTTGAAATAAACCTCCGATTTCAATTATATCAACACAAACAGTACAATCACAGGAGGAAAGAAGGAGAAAAAGTAGCAGTGCTGTTTCAGCTGATGGTTGAAATTACATTTAAAAGAGGTAGAAATTTTTTCAAACTTGAATTAGGCTTAATGCAAAATTTGTGAGAGAGATAACACAGTAACAACTCCACAGCATGATTTTTTAGTAAAGAGCAAAGCATATTAGCTCTTGTGGCAGACAGCCTGGTTTCAAACTGCAGCTGCCTGACTGACTGTGTGACTTTTGTCTCTCTATCCCTCAATCCCTCCATTTATAAACTCAGGATGATAACAAAAGGAATTTTTTTTGCAAGATCTAGCTCACATATGGGTTGGCTCCTTCAATAGTGTTTATAAAAATAATCTTGGCTCTGACCTGATACCTGTCCATCGTATATGTATTTATGATCTGCACTAGAGAACTGCATACTGTGATATTCACTGAAAACAAAAACACTCTATAACACTTAGAAAAACTCTAGGCAAAACCAAACACATTTTTCATTTACTTAGGCTTTTGTTTGACATTCTAATGACCATCAGCTTGAAATGTATACAAATTGAACTTAGTACTTAGATATTAACTCACAGTTGATGTGCTGTTGTCTCCAGAAACAAGAATATAAAGTTTTTGACTCTTGAAGTTTGAATTTAGGGAATCATGGGGAACACTTCATCCAAATCTCTTATTTCACCAGTGACACTCAAAAAGTTGTGACTTTTCCAAGGTGACAAAGTCAATAATCGTGGTTGCTGGCCAAAATTCCACCCTCCTGATTCTCAGGCCAAGTTAAGTTTCTTTTCTCACATTTACTTCCTCTCTCCTTCCCTCCCTTCCTTTTTCCTTTTAATTTGTGTGTGCGTGTCATTCTTTATATATTTTTTTCATGCTGCTGTTTCCTTTTTCAGTGCAGCACTCAGGAACTAAAATTATAATACCCTGTCCCTCAATCCCATATATAAAAGACTTGGAATAACAAGTTTAAGCAAGTTTTAATCAACAGGATGTTTCTGATTCTCTATGAATTTCAACATCATTATAAATTTGATTTGAAAATTACCACCTATAATTTTAAAGACTCTAATTCCTATGGGTTATAGAAAGTAGCCCATGCCATGCAAATATACAAATATATATATAAATCCAGTTAAACAATATTTATTACTCACTCAAAAATATTTATCAAGTACCTACTATGTGCCAGAAAGGATACAGTTTATATGACTGCCCTTAGTGCTTTAAAAACCAGGGGAGAAGAATGAAAATGAACAAATAGATCAATGAATTATAAAATATAATTTCAAGAGGTATTAACTGCTCTGAAGAAAAAAAAAGGAAGATGAAGTATCAGAATTTTTTCCATTACACATGGATTTTATCATAAAACAATACATTGACTAAAATGGGCTTTTATACATTTGCAGTTTTGTACTTGGGTATGTGATGATTAGGCTAATGTGTTAACTTTGCCAGGTAATGGCGTCCAGTTGTTTGGTCAAGCAAGCACTGCACTAATTGTAATACAAGGATATTTCATGGGCTTGAATCATCAATGAGTCGATTGCATAGATGGTTGATTGCATCTATGATCAACCGAGGAGATAGCCTTCAGCAATGAGTGACATCTTATCCAATCAGTTGACTGCCTTAAAGGGGGAAGTGATTTCAGCATTCAGGGAGAGAATTTCCAGCACTACTTTGGACATCCAACATCTCCTGTAATTGTAAAAAACCATAGAACTTCTGTCTTGTGGATTTCCATTATGGATTAGCTTTGATAAAATGCATGTATTTGTAATTTTTATAACTTTTAAAAAATATATCATTTACATTGATTCCTTCTCTCCTAACATTGTCCATCATGTAATTTGTGCTCATTTCCATCCTCTCAAGCTTGCTTATATAGATCCCTTTCATGAATTCCTTCCTCTCACATGTCTACTAAGTTGTACTTCCACTGCCTTCCCATTACCAGTCTGTTCTTTTGAGTCAATTCTATTTAAGATGTTTTTGAAGGGATGAGACCCATGTCAAGTTAGGAAATGAAGACTAGATACTTAATAATGTTGAATCCATGATACATAAAGGAAGAGATAATGGAGTGAGAGAGGGGCTGAGAAGCAAATAGAACAGATTAATGAATTTCTGAGTACTGAAAAGAAATCAATTCTCTGATTTCCTTCTAGCCACAGAGATGGAGATAACAGTGCTATATGTCTAGAGCTTCCCTAGTACCATTTTTATTGAGAATCTGAATGTAGCAAGTAATTAGAAAAGTTGAAGAGTGAATATGCTGAACATGTTTGGAATACGGGAGGAATTATAGACAAGAGAACAATGCTAACCAACATGGTGATGCAAATGCATCTTGCATGATTTTGGGGACCTGAAATGAGTAAAATATTCCTTACATGCTCTGATTTTGGAGACGGTAGAAAACGAGTGAGGATGGGGTGAGAAATAGAAGTGTTTGATGGTTTTCTGGATATATTTCATTTTACCATTCAAAATCTAGTCACTCTTCCATAATGAACCCTTCTTTTCTGTGTGATATCTAGTATCTGTGTTTTCAGTAGATTTAACTGCATTAATCAAAAGGGTAGATATATGACTCAGACTTGACCAATCAGAATGCCTCACCTCCCTGGCCACAGTGATTGGCCCAGGCATGGGATCAACTCTGAATCTTCCCTGGAATTTTCCTGTTGGTGCAATCTGCAAAGGCTGTCTCATTTTAGTATTGTTTTGAAGTTGGTTGGGTATGAAACCAGAGCTGTTGTTCTTGTCTACCATGAAGAGAGAAACACTTTGAGAGACTGAATAAAACTTTCTAAAGGTTAGAGACAAGAGTCTCTTTGACCTTGACATTTTCATTTTTTGTTCATTTGTTTGCTTGCTTACTTAGAACCCCATTCCTATGCACATACTTATTTGTACATAAATACTGCTTATTGATGAACTAATTTTACCTCAGAATCACAAAACAACAATAATCATAATGATAATAGTTTGCATTTGTTGAGAGCTTAATATATGGTAAATGTCTTAGGTGCATTGTTTTCTCATTTACTGAACTAACAACACTTTATGGTATATAAAAATATAAAATATATAGAATACTATTTTCAAAATACATAGAACAAGGAATCAAACTTTCTCATTCACTGAAGCATGGTCAAGAACACTGTCATAGCCCTCTGTCAGAGAACAGAAATAGTGACCCAGAGGCAGCCAGAGGAACAGGGAGTACAGTTTCAAATGAGAGTCATTCCCAAGATTATATATAATGTAAGCAGCAAGCCAATATTCTGAAATAATAAATTAGAACACAGGGTACTGATTGATAACAACAGTAAATAAAATGAAATTTGATACACCATAATTGCCCTTAAGCCAGCAGTCCGGACTTACCTCTGATATGCTGGGTAGCACTTCTCTGTCCTTACAAAATAGAAAGTTTAGTGATGTGCTTGTGTCTGATAGATGAACTTCTCAGATATATTTTTCTGGATATTATCCTTTGGCTATATTAATAAGATTGCTACCGCAATGCTTTCTTACAGCAGATACTTACAACATTGATTGAGGACTGGAAACTTAGCCTTTGCAAGTAGGTTGACCTTAAATTGTATACAGCTACAACAAACTAACAAAAATAGCTGCCTTATTCATGTTGATAAACAAGTAACAATCTGCTCACCAGTGGAGGAACTTTTGAGACATCAATCTTTTTTATACTGGCTTTGCTGGTTGTGAGTGAATAGCTATATGTTCTAATCCTTTTATTCCTTTCAAAGGCCACCTCAGTGGCCATCACAACTGGATAGGCTTTTGTTCCTTACAATATTT
>JAQZBX010054633.1:0-18596 GCA_029593785.1 Cabassous unicinctus
AAAAAAAAAAAAGCCTTAAAAAAAATAAAATAAAATAAAACACTATTCATCATTTGTCTGAAATTCGGATTTAACTGAGTATCCTGTGTTTTATCTGGCAATCCTTTTTCTAAGCAGCCCACAGAACAGCCGCCTGGAGGTCGTGGCAGGAGGAGGGAGGGACCCGCAGCAGCCTATTAAACATAAATGCCACAAAATAGGTGGTAATAAAAGCAGTGATGAAGTGGTTACAGACGGAGGATGCTTAGGTTGGAATCCCATATCCGCCACTTCCAAAAGCGTGTGACCTCTTTGGAAAATGGGTGAAATAATATCTATTTCATTGTCAGAATATGTTTATATGTTGATACATATAAAGTAAAGAACTTGGAATAGCATCCGACACATAAAATGGATTATTATAGATTGTATTATATATTAATTATATCATAACTACATTATAATTACAGGTAGAGCCATATTAGCTGAAGAAAACATGCATAAGTAAAAAGTCAATGAAAATAAATCCACTTAAAACAGGGACCAAATTTAATAGAGACTATTTGGGGAGGAGTTTCCCTGGGACTTTGTCAAAGAATGGAAAAAGATTATAAAATTTATCAGATAATAATTGCAATACTTCACCAATCTTAAAATTTACAAAGCGTAACTCAGCAGGGTTCTGTCAGGGTGCAGCTTCCAAGCAGAACTGGCAGTAGCATGGTAGAATGTCCTAAAGCCAGTGCTGCCATAGAAGCCCCCCAGGACGCCCTCAGGACCCCACACCTCTCCCAAGGCTGAACCCTCCTCCCCTGAAGCCACCGCTCCGTCACCTTCACCATCTTTGGCAATTTTCTCTTCTTCAGTTATCAGCCGCTCCGCCTGACAGATCCTCATCGGCCAGCGGTTGTGAGCGGGAACCGGGCTATTCTCCAGCATCACTTTCCCCAACTTGATGAAATCCTACCTTTTTGCCAAAACATGCAATTTCCCTTTGCAGCCTCCTTTACAAGCTTTTTGCGTTGCTCGGTTGACTGTTGGAAAGAGCGGCAAGGAAAAGACAAGATGCATAGACAGAGTGGCAGACTGGGTGAGTGAGGACTAACAGCAGGGGCTCAGTCAGTGAAGATTTCCTTGTGACAATAACTTTTGCAGCCCACCCAGAAACTGGAGGACCATGGAATGGAAGCTCAGACAGCCAGGGCCCCTGTTCTTCTCGGGAGCCCCTGGACTCCTCTCCTCCAGGTTGGCCAGCTGCTGACGGACCTAAAACTGGAGCCCAGAGTCCAGGGAGGGCGTGGACCCACGAGCGCCAAGCTCCAGCACCGATTTCCTGCAGGCTGGGCCTAGCCACTTGCCACCGGATGGGGCCTGGCCGCCACGCTGCCTCCAGGACTCAGTGGCCGCCATTAGCTCAGACGGGCTTGGAGGGGCCCGGGGTGGCCATGCCACAGTTGTTCATCCCGCTGAGGAAGGGGCAAGGCGGTTGGCGTTGCCCAGTCTCCTGGGTGGGCTTGGTGGCCTGGCCAGTCAAGGTTCTCCAGAGATACAGAACCAAATATCTGAGTATGTAGCTATTAAGAGACTTGTTTCAAGGAATGGGCTCGTGCAGTTGTGGGGTTGGCAAGCGTGAAACTTGTAGGGCAAATTCTAGCAGGCTGGAAACTCAGGCAGAAATGGATACTGCAGAGTGGAGGCACAATTCCTTCTTCTCTCGGGAAACCTCAGTTTTCCTCTTAAGGCTTTAACTGACTGGACGAGGACCACCCGCATTATCAAGGGCCATCTCCTTTACTTAACGTCCGCTGATGACAGATATGACCACCTCGACCACACACCTCCCCTAGTGTCTGACAGCTACTGGGCGCCAGAGCCTAGCCAAGCGGACGCACAAAGTTAACCATCACAGGTTTCAAGGACAGCGTGAAAAAGCTGCAGAGAACATGGGAGAAGAGTGGGAAGCTCGGCTTCCGACAAACCTGTGTCTGATACAGGCTCCACTGCTCCTTTGACCTGGGGTGCGACCTTTAACCTCCCAGCCCCTCAGTCACTATGTCTGTTAAACGGGCATAATATCCCCCATTTCAGAGAGTTGTGAGAATTCGATGAGGTGAAGTTTGTAAAGCATTCAGCCACTATCATTATTGTTTTGTGGCACCTCTTGGAGCTCCAGGAGCCGCAAACTAAGGAATGAAGGGCTTTCGGAGCCATTTTCCGTGGAGAAAGACCACACAGCTGCCTCAGAAGCTCCTTCCGGTACCTGCGATTTCAAGAGCAGAGCATGTGGCGTGGCCGGCCTGCTGGTTTTTCTATCCCAGGCTGGACAGGACTGAGGCGCCAGCAAGCAATCACAGAGGAGAAAGGCCATCCACTCCTGCATCCACTCCCCCGACCAGGAAGGAAGCAGTCAGGGAGGACAATGCAGGAGCAGGCGGGAGGAGGAAGCAGAGGCCCTGGGGCGTCCTTTAGGCTGTCATTCTGGGGATCTCTCCCGGGTGATAAGCCAGGGCCCTGGGGCAGGTCAGAGGAAGGCTTGGTCCCCTCCCACAGGGTCTTGTCACCTGGGATCTGAGCACTTGGATGAGAGAGAAAAACCACAATACCTTCATTTTCAGCAGCCTCTGATGCATTTCCTTCGATTATGAATGTTGAAGGACAAACCACGGTAACTGGCAGCACCTGTGACTTTATTCCTGCTAAAAGCCGCAGGTGCCCATCACGCTACAGCTGTTGCAGATATCTCCAAATGTCGTTTACGTGCACCCCCCGCGTCAGAATTACCGCAGTCCGGGACCTGCCCCCAGAGTGTGACTGGAAGCACCTGTAAAGGAGCATATCTAATGATAATATCTCGTATGTTTAATATTGTGATAACCATTTTAATCTGATTGGCTAGCCTTGCAAGGTTTTTTATTTTGTGCATTTCAAAACATTCTCAGGAGGGGTCCACAGGATTCAGCAAACTGCCAAAGGGCTGGTGGCACAAAAGGGACAACCCACCACCACCATTGCTTTAAGGCATTGTGGAGTGTTTAGTTAGTTATCTGTTGGCTTTTCCCTAAAAGTGTTTATGTCTCTTGGGGTGAATGAGGTGTTGGGGGACAGACGGAAGCAGCAGAGGAGAGATCCTTTCAAATTGGGGCTCACGGGAAGTGGATGGCTCGAGCGATTGGGCTCCCGCCTATCACATGGAGGGGGGGGTGGTCCCTGGTTCAGTTCCCCAATGCCTCCTAAAGAAGACAGCGAGCTGGCGCGACAGGCAGGCGTGGCAAACTGACACAACAAGATGACACAGCAAGAGACACAAGAAGAAAAACATAATGAGAGACTCAACAAAGCAGGGAGCAGAGGTTCCCGGTGCCTCCTAAAGAGGACGAGAGAGGACGACATGCTGATGCGATGGGCAGGCGCAATGAGCTGACGTGACGAGCTGACGCAATAAGAGACACAAGAGGAAAAACGTAACAAGAGACACAACAAAGCAGGGAACAGAGGTGGCTTAAGCGATCAGGCACCTCCATCCCACATCGGAGGTCCTGGGTTTAGTTCCCGGTGCCTTCTAAAGAAAAAGAAACCCCTACATCAGCTTCCTGCAAAGCTCAGAAAAAATCCAAACCCCTCACCTGATGGGTAAAGCTGTCTGTGGTCTGGACTCCATCCTCCATCTGACCCGTTCCCTGATACCTCCACCCTGGCTCACGCTGATTCCTGATCACATCCAGCTCCCTTCTGCCTCAGGACCTTTGCACTTGCTGTTTCCTCTGCCTGGAAATTCTTTCCCCAGATATTTGCATGCCTTGTAGCCTCACTTTAAGGAAGTCCCTGCTCAAATGTTATCTCCTGAGAGATGCCTTCTCTGGCCACCTATCTCAAATATGCCCTATTGTCTTCACTCAGGAACCTCAAACTCTTCCACCCCAAGTGAGTTCAGCTCATGGCACCACTGTCGCCGCGTGGACCAGCGTGGTCCAGGCTGGGAACCTGGTAGCCACCATTTCTTCTCTCCTTCCTCCCTTTGACGCTTAGTTGGCCACTGGGCCTCGCCAAGCAGGCAGACTCGCTCTCTTTGCTTTCTTTGCATCTGTTCTTTCTTTCTGTTCCCACTGCCCCTGTGACGGCCACAGCCCTTCATTACTTCTCACCTGCACAATTTTTGTTGTAGTTGTGAAAATAAATGTAAATAGATCACACTGCCCAGATTCACACTGAGTCAAACACAAAATCCAGTGGCATGCTGTCTATAAGGGACATATCGACGTTCCCAAAGCGGCACGGCGAGGTCAGAAAGAAAAGGAGGGGCCAAAGTCCGTCCAGCAAACGCAGAAGAGAGAACAAGATTGGGAGACGAAGGGAAGGGGGGAAATAATAGAGCAGACGAAGCTCTGAATTCTGCAGAGGGTAGAGAGTTTACTGGAGGAAAGCGCCTTAAGTGTGTCATTCTATACTGCTGAAACCGCTTAGCACCAACCAGCCTGGGGCTACACTCCAGATCAGGAGAGAGAAAGCTGAAACCTGTCTGAAACGTGATCTCCACCCTCCCTCTTCCCAGGCCTGGACCCTGAAAGCCAGCTTCCCAGCTTCCCAGGGGCTTTAACTCGCGGCCTCCCTCTCTCTCTCTCCAAGGGATATTCAGGAATCGTTCGGGGCACTTGGAATGCAGAATATAAACATCTCTGAGGCAGACCCAGGTCCCGAACTCCCCCAAAACGTCCTCTGTATGTTCTTGACCCCGGTCGTCCCCTCTCAGCCCTGCTTTCTCTCCTTCCGGGACCAGGCAGGCCGAGGGAATTCGCAGAGGCAGCTTTCCCTGGGGACGAGACTCATTGCTCGAAGCCCACCGGCACCCCTGGCCATCTTTGGAGCTGGAGAAGGCTGGAGTGTCCAGGGGAGGAGGCCCACGAGTCGGAGCCGCCTCCTCCCTGCCTGGTGCAGGTGAAATCACGGGCAGGAAGCTGGCGAGCGCCGGGCCCTGCTTTTGGGGGCGCCTGGTGGCAAAGGTCCTCCTCCGTGGCCCTCCGACTCGGGCCGCTGGGTGTTTTTCCACCAGCGCGGCTGGGTCTCCACGTGGATGGCGATTTATTGTGCAACCTCTCGGAGGCTTTCTGGGGAAGCGGGTTTGGTGGGATTCCCTCTTGGCTTACAAAAGGGGGCTTGGCTCATAACAGCTTCTGCTCTCCTCAGAGGCTCGGGGCTGGTTGTTTCCTCCTGTGGTGTCTGAGCAGGAGTGGAGCAGATGGAGGACCGGGTGCCAGAAGAAGCTCTCTGAGCCCGGAGCCCAGGGGGCTCGGTGCCCATCGCACGCCTCACCGCGGCGCTGGGGGCTGCCGCCTGGCGCCACCCCAGGCCGAGCAGGGTCCAGGTCACGGCGAGGCACCCAGAGCAAGTCCTGCCCCACCTCCGCCGCGGCTGGGCCCGGTTTGCGTGAGGTTTGGTTGGTGTCCACCGTCCATGGCGAGGCCGTCCCCGGGGGCCCTGCTTCCTCCCGACATGGCTTGGGGCTGAGAGAACACACTGGAAGCATTCAGGCACCCTCACCGCACGGCTGGGAACCTTCTCCAGTCACCTCAGCCGACCCCACCGGGCCTTGTCCACCCTGGAACCCAGGCTGAGGCCTCCCCATCCAGCTCCCCTCACCCCTTCTCCAGAAGCTGCCACTTCCTGCTCTTCCAGCAAGATAACCTGCCTCCCCTTCCACCTCAGAACTCCTCTCTGGCTTCCAAATATCTGCCCCCTCCCCCAGTGCTGCCAGATGGTTAGGGGCGCAGACACTGCAGCCAGGCTACTGGTCCAACCCCCAGCATGACGCTGACTCGCTGTGTGACCTTGGGCCATAGGCTTGACCTCTCTGAGCCTTGGTTTCACCACCTGTAAAGCCGGGGTAGTAGCGCCATCACCGAGGGAGAGTCAGGAGGACGGAGCCTGGCAGTAGGGGCCGGGCACACGTCAGGGCTACGGAAGCATTTGCTCTCAGTGTTTCCCCCCTTGCACCCGAGAGCTCAGAGCTCATCTCCTCCCCAGCTCCCTCTGTTGACATTTGACGTGTGCTCCGTGATGAAGCACCAGGTGAAGCCTCAGAGAAGAACTTGGCTGCCTGGGCCCTGCCTTGTGGAACTCGCCTTTGGGTAGAGAAAAATATCCCTCGTGGTGTCAGACCCTCCCCATCCACCCAGGCTGTGGCCCCCGTTTGACGGTGTTTTGCTCTCTCACCTCAACATCAATTTCTTCCAGCCCAGGCCTCCCTCTGGTTTCCCTCTCAGCCCTCTCCTGGCCTTCATAACCCAACTTCTTCCAAAAAGAACTCAAAGTTGCAGGCTCAACTTTTCTCAACCCTGAAGGAAACTTCTCCAGTGCAACAGGATCCAGGGGTCTTTCCCCAGCCGCCCCCTCCTTGAGCCCTCTGCAGTGCCGCCGTGTCAATTATCGCTTTCTAGACTCTTCTTGCTCTTAGCATTCATGACACCTCTCACCCTCTTCTGGCTTCTGAACTTGTTCTCTTAGCAATTCCAGCTGCTTCCTGGGCTGAACACCCAGATCCACAGGCTGGGCCTGCCCGCTCTCCACGCCTCTGAATTTGTCTGTCATATGACAAAACTCAAAGTGCTTTCCTCCAGAAACGTCCTCTGATCGTCCTGATGGTCCTCGGGGAGGATGACTTACTGAAGAGCAAATGAGGCAGAGGTTTTCAAACTGGAACAGAATCCCGTGGAGAACTTGAGAAAACACAGACCAGGAGGTCTGGGTGGGGCCTGAGAATCTGCTCTTCTAGCGAGTTCCTGGGTGATGCTGGTGGCACTGGTCCTTGAAGCGCATTTTGAAAACCATTGGAATAAGTGCTAAGAAAACGGGCTAGACTCAAACCATCCCTCAGTGTCCTAAGCTTATCCCATCCTAGGCCTCGCTGGGGTGCTTGATAAACAACAGATTCCTAGGCCCTACCCCTAGATTCAAATTCAGTCAGTCTTGGGGTGGCAAGTTTGGAAAAGGCCCAGGATTGTCACGGATGCACGCTAACCTTCCACCTGGAAGTCTTCCAGCCCAGTCTTGGTATTTCCAGTCCAAACTCATTCTCCTGTTCCCTTAAAATTTAAACCTGCACATGTGCCGCTGCCTGTAGCCTCACTGTTCACCCGGGTCTCAGGCCTCTTCCTCTCTCACCCCCAAACCTGGCCAGCTGTCGAGCTTGTCACACCATACTCCCTCACAAGAACTTCTCTCCTCTGCTTCCTCCTTATTTCTGCTTCTCTCACTTTGGCCTTTGTCAGTTTTTGCTTGGACTTGTGCAGTAGCCTGACAGCTGTACTGTCCCTTTCTGAGTCCCATGAACTGTGCCACCCACCCTGTCCACTTGGGCTGACCCTCTTCCTTCTGACCAAGGCTCCCTCCATTATCCTTATTCCTGTTCACTACTCACCCAATTTTTATCTATCCTTCAAGGACCAGCCCAAATGCCACCTTCTTCTTGCTTGATTTCCCTTATTTCTTCCTCTTGTGACGCCCTCACGCTGTTTGGGTCTTGGCGGTCAGTCTCGTCCCTTCTCCCTTTCATTGGAGCTGCCATCCGAGTCACCCACTCATTCTGGGCCACTGATTTCCCCAAAACTGATCAGGGCAGGGGTTCCACTTGAGTAGAATTTCTAGCAGGTCAAACCTTAGATGGAAAAAAGTCCCTGTTTTCACTAACATCTAACTGCAAATTAACATTTCCTTCAATTCTGAACACAGGCAACAAAACATTGTAACCTTAGCAGCTCCTGTGACCTTGTCACTGATAGAGGTCATACACTTTACAGCGGTTGAGACCTCAGAGTCTGCACTGCTTTGAAATTAGGGCATTTATCAATACGCCGACGGAGCTTTGTTTTTACTGTGTAAATAATGAAACACATGTATATTTCTGTGGTAGTATGATATGAATTTGGATTTTTAGAAAAAGTGTTATGAAAACCGTGTTTCCGTATAATAAGCGGGGGAACGGGCATTGGAGCTCGCTCTTTCTGATGCATATATGTTTGTTGATGTATTCACCAGAGACACATGTCAGATAGAAGCGAGAGTATGTTGTTCACAGACCGCTTTTCTCACTTAGCCTTAGTGGGGGGCGCGCGGCTGCATTTTCTGATCTCCCCTCACTTTGCTTCCTCCCAGGAATATCTGAAAGCACCAAAGGAGAGCAGACCCCTTCCTCCACCCCTCCAGTGTAAGCGTTTCAGCATCACGCTGCCAAAAGAGAAAAAACGAGTCCCTGCCTCGGGACCAAAACCGAAGCCACAGAGAGTCAAAGGCAGCTTTGTGCTGGAGCGAGTAGGAAGAGGAGAAGATGGGGCGCCCGCCCCCCACGCCCGCAGGCCGCTGCTGCAGCCTCAGTGTATCTGGGCTCTCGTGAAAACAAAATAATTTCCACTGAAGAAGTAGAGGCCGTGTGGGATCTGGGGGGTGCTGGGAGAGTTGGGATCACACTGACTGCTCCATCCCCAAACCACAAGCTTCACTGAGAGTGTCCACGCATGGTGGGGGCGGGGGCTGTGTTCTGGATAGTTCCGCCTTGTGGCGGCTGGGCCTCCAGCACCACATACCTCCGCGTCCCCGAGGAACTGAATGAAGCAGGGCCTGCCTTCTTCTACGTAGCCCCATCCTCGGCCCCAGGAGACTCACTAAGAACAAAGCGAGACCTTCAGAGATCACAGTGACTCCCACCTGTGGAGTTAGAAAGTGTGAGAACTGTACTCTCCTGCACAGACAGACACACAAACACAGCCACAAAGACAATCTGCCACCGCCAACCCCGCCAGCCAGCCCATTCTGCAGGAGCCCAGAGTTTCTGTTGTCACTGTTGGTTGTTTTTCTGTTTTATCGTAACTTTTGTGTGTGTTATGTTTGTTTTTTAAATTCGTTTTGTTTTTTCCTTTTCTTTTTGTTTTGTTTTATTGTAACTTTTAATTTTGAAATAGTTTAAGACTCGCAAGAAGTTGCAGAGAAGTGCAGGCAGTTCCCGGGTACCTTCCCCCAGTGACCACGTCTTACACGGCCATGGCGCGCTGTCGAAACGAGGCATCAGCATGGGTGCGATACTGGGAACGCACACAGACCTGGTTCGGGTCTCGCCGGGGGCCTGCGGTGGCAGCCAGTCTGGGCTTTGGGCTTGAATTGAGGGGGGCTGGACACACCGAAGGTGCTTGAGGAGTTAGGGCCCGTGGTCCCTTAACCCAGCCTTTCACAGCCCGCCTCGGCGAGGGCCCAGCGCTGGGGAGACGGGTCAGACACGCCCCTCCGGGGGGCAGCAAGGGGCAGGCGGTGCCCTGGTTCTCGGGACATGAACCCAGAAGCCCCTGCTTCCCAGTCTGCTCACAGCATCCCAAAAGCCGTGGGCAGAGCGGGGGCCGGAGGTGGGCAGTCGGGGGTGAGGATCTGCTTTGCGGGGACGATTCCACAGGGCCAGGGTGCATCCAACCCCTCCAGCCTCCAGCCTCCAGACCTTGGAAAGATGCACGGGTGGGGGACAGGAAGAACTTGTTGAGAGAACAGCTTGTGCCTCTGTGGTTTCCTTGGAATTAAAGCTGGAAAACTGCTTTCTAAAGAATCGAGGTATAATCTCCATCCAGCGACAAACACAGATCTTACATGCACAGCTCAAGGGGTGTAGACAGATGCCTACACCTGGGTAACTAAGCCGCCAACCAAGATTTGGAGCATCTCATCACCCCCCAGAGTTTCCTGTTAGTCTTTCCCAGCAGGAACCACGATGCTGAGCTCTATCACCAAAGTTCAGTCTTGTCTGTTCTAGAATTTCATATAAATGGCATGTGTCCTTCTATGCGTGGTTTCTTTCACTCCGCAGCGTGTTCCTGAGGTTATCCGCGCTGTTTCAGGAATCGGTGGTTCCTTTGTCTGCATGGCTGAGCAGCATTTCACTGTGAGGACGCCACGGCTTGATTGCCCATTCATCTCTTGATGGCCGCTTGGGTTGTTTCTGGGCTATCACGATAAAGCAGTTGTGAACACTCATTCATTGTGTGCTCACACCCTCTCACGTCTCCTCTCCTAGGAGAGCAATCGCTGGCACGCAGGGCAGGGGTCTGTTTAACCTCCATGGGAACGGACTTCAGTCTTCTGCAATCTATGCTAATAAAGAAATGCGTAATCTAAAAGAGCTAGCTTAAAAACACATTTTTCTTGGCTTTAGAATGCAGGGGCGTGTTTGTTTTTGGCAGACTTATCATCCTAACTACCTAATTATGTTAGATTCTGTATTGATACTTTATTTATCAGATCCCTTTGAGACCCGCCACCCCATTGGGGGTGACAGGAGGGGCCTCTCAGGTGGAGAAGAGCTGACTTGGAATTTAAAACTAAACATGCGTTTCTGGTTGAAAGTTGGGAGAGCTGGAGAGTACCTGTTCCATCATTGTGGTGAGTTGAATAGCAGCCCCCCAAAACTCATGTCTGTCCAGAACCTCCGAATCAAACCCTGTATGAAAAGAGGTTCTACTTCACTAGTAACTAGTGTAGACGACATCGCGCTGGAGCAGAGTGGGCCTAAACCCAGGGACTGGTGTCCTTGCGGGAGGACAGGGAAGGTGCCACGTGAGGACAAGGGCAGGGACGGGGGGGACGCAGCCGCCAGCCAAGGAGCGCCAAGCGTGGCGGAGGCCACCAGAGCGGGAGGTGGCAGGGAGGACCCTCGCCGCGAGCCTGCAGAGCAGGCCCTGCCCGCCGCGGGGTTCCAGCCTTCCGGCCTCCAGCCCTGGGAACAGTCCGTTTCTGTCGTCTTAAGCCCCCCAGTTTGAGGTAACTTGTTACGCAGCAGCAGGACCCGAAGCTCGTGGGCAGACAGCTGCACCCGAAACACATGGGTCTGTCGGAACGGGCCTCCCCGCTCCTGTTTGAAGAGGAGGCAGTGCAGGGGGTCTTGAGAGGAGGGGCAAAGAAGCAAAGGGACAGGGAGATGCCCCCACCCCCTGCCTGTTCTCCAGCAGCTCCTGGCAGAGCCACGGGACCCAGCCCGTGGGAGCCCCAGGGCCGCAGGCGGATCACCCTAAGCACAACTGAACACTGCAGCTCAGGGAAATAGAAAGAAGTCTTTCTCTGTCAACAGATGGGCTTTCTTTCAATCATTAACCAGGTATTTGGCCCTGGGATGCTGGGTGGAGTTCCCAATGCAGGTAAGCTGGGTCCTGGTGCGGTGGGAGCAGCTTGTGACCCTCTGGGCTGGGGAGGGGCTGAGACTTGGCGCAGTGCTGGTCTGATGGGAGGGGCCAACACTTGCTTTACCCATTTCAGCAAAGCTGGGATGAGAACGTCCTTTAGAGCCTTCCACATGTTTGCCTGAGCTGTGTCTTTCTCCATCTTTCTTCCCATGATTTGGCTGAAGTAGAGGGTTAGCTCAGCTCTCCCGGAGTCACCCACTAGTGATATCAACAGCGATGTTGAGAACGTACTTGGTACTGGTTGCCAGGAGAACCTTCCCACCCTCCCCACTAACCCCCGCCTCCCGAGCCACCCAAATAAATCAGCAGTGGGCTTATGTGTGGGTGGCTAAATAATGGCCCCCCGAAGATGTCCACGCCCTAACTCCTGGAACCTAAGACTCCATGAGCTTCCCTGGCCAAGGGACTTTGGAGGGTGGTGGTTGCGGGTTCTGAGGGGGGGCGCTGTCGTGGATTAGCCGGGTGGGCCTGAGGCAATCACAGGATCCTTATAAGTAAAGAGGGAGGCAGAAGGGTCTGAGGCAGAGAGATTTGAAGATGCTACGTGGCTGGCTTGGAAGATGGAGGAAGCAAGAGGCCAGGAAGCACGCCTTGGTCCATCATTCCACATTCATCACTGATGTCTGGAGCATGTTATTTGTGCCCAGTGCTGAGGAGACGGCAGCGAGTCACTCAGACACAAATTCCTCCTCTTGTGGGTTTATGCGCTGAGAGAACAGACAGGAAGCAATAAACACAGCAAATAAGTAAATTATGTAGCATGTCTGTAAGAAACTGGTAAGTTGTATAGGAATTAAGAGAACCAGGTAAGGGGATGGGAGTAGGGATATGAGTTGAAATTCCAACGGATTGGGGCATAGGCCTTACTGGGAAGGTGACCCTGGAGCAAAGACTTGAAGGCGGTGAGGGAACAAGCCATCAGAGGTCTGGGGGAGGAGTGTTCCAGCCAGGCGAACAGCAAGTGCAAAGGTCCTGAGGCAGAGATGTGCTTGGCATGTTCAAGCACCAGCAAGAGTGGCTGGAGCAGCTAGAGCGAAGGCGCGAGCCCGAGAATAGCGGTAAAGTGTGGGGCCAGGTCCCGTCAGGCCTTCCAGGGCATTGTCACGACCTTGACTCTGTTTTGAGTGAACCATTTCACCCCAGCACCTACTCTAAGTCCAGGCCTCTAGCCACACGGAAAGGTTTAAATGGACAAATGAATGCAAGAGCAAAGAGACCATCCACGAAATGGAAAACTGCTCCGTGACCCACATGAGGGGAAGGGGGCTGAGACACTAAGGGCTTCTCTCTCCCTTTTCGTGTCTCGTATTTGCCAATTGCGTGTCCCTACTGTTGGGCAGAGGAGAGAAGGAAATCACCAAGTGGGAAGCGGCTATGTGCTGTGTGTGAAAAGTAGGGAGCAGACAGGGCAGTGGCGCCAATGGGAGGGCCGCAACCAGCAAGGAAGAGGCATCCCCCGCCCGGCCCGGGGCTCCGCGCCCCAACTCCTCGCTTTTGTCGTGGTCCTGTAAGAACTCACCTGATTCCCCAGTGTGCTGGGAGGGCTGACCCCTCTGCCACCCTGACCCCCGGTCTCCCCCTCTCGCCAGCTCGGGTGCCCCCAGCCAGCCCCGTGAATGCACTGGGATCTGCCCCGCCCGGGGCCGAGGGCCCGACCGAGGACCTCAGCCCCCTTGGCTAACAGCACGTGGGCCAGAGAAGGAGAGAGACCCCATGAGGGTGGGATGGCAGGAGCCCGGGTGGGCTGGAGGGCTGCCCCTCCTCCCTGGCTGCCTGCCCTCGTCCTCGGCCAGCCTGGTGCCCGGCTGCCCCTCTCTGCTTTCTTGGCAGGAGCCGGGGGAACAGAAGCTCATCTAGGGTAGCGCGAGCCCATTCTTCTACCCCCCTTTCCTCCTCCAAAAATGCCTCCCAAATAATAATATCACAGTGGTCATAAGCGCTGGCTTTGGCCCTCGAGTGACCTTCTGCAACCAAATCTGTCTCTTCCTCAGTTTCCACATCTGGACACTGGGGATAATAACAGCTGCTCCTAGGGTTGTGAGAATTAAATAAGTCAGTGCAATGTGAAGTGCTTAGAAGGCGCCTGGCACAGGGAGGCCTGTGTGTGTGTATCCGCTACTCTTATTATTAGAAAGGCCGATTATTTTTAGGAAGTCAGGAAACGGGAAGTGCCTGGATAGTGGCCGCTGAGGTCACCTGGCTGACGTGGGCAGCGTTTGCTGGCCACTGCTTTTCTGCAGTGTCAGCGGTTTATCCTGCTCTTCCACCACCTTGGTTCTGAAATGGAAATCTCATTAGTGGTGTGGGAGTGGGTACCTACACGTATGTGAACACGCATGTGTAGGTGTGAATATGTGGACACGCATGTGTAGGTGTGCATGTGGGGACACGTGTGTAGGTGCGTGTGAATGCCCATGTGGGGACACGCGTGTGTAGGTGCGTGTGAGCGCACATGTGGGGGCACGTGTGTGTGTGCGTGCACATGTGTGGGCGTGTGTGCATGCGAGCACGTCTGTGTGTGCGTGTGTGCATGCACAAGCATGTGCGTGTGTATTAATGCATTGGAACCCATCTCCACGGGCTGGCATTTTAAAGCACTTCTGCATTTAATTGGGCTGCATTTCTCTGGCGCCCTGGCCACAAAGTCTCACCATAGCTTTTAATGCACAGGCTGCCAGCGATGCCACAAACCCTCCGTTGGTGTCTCGTCTGCGGTGAGCCAGGCAGGACAGCAGCCTGGTGTCTCGGCATCTGAGAGCCACAGTTGGGGGGTTCCTTTGGCTCCTTCCTTTCCTGAAGATGCTGAGCCCACACTCGGGCTGCCCCTGCTCAGGCAGGGCGTGGAGAGTATCTTTCAAGTGCTCCAAAGATCTCCAAAGGGTGGGGTCAGAGGTCTGAAGATACCCGGAGAGGTGAGGGGCTGCCTGTGTCTGAGAGGAGGAGAATGCGCTGATTCATCCTGAGGCTCGCTGAGCCCGCCAGGCAGGTGGAAATGCGGCTGGGCCTGAAGGGCAGCTCAGACGAGAGCTGGCCGAGTGGGCGACGCCAGGGCCTCCGGGACGCCGTCTCCTTTGGGAGGAGGTGGACCCAGCTGGACCGAGGCTCACTGGGCCATCGCCGTGGAACAGCTCGAGCAACACTCCGGGGCTCAAAACCAGGACCTTTGCTGCCTGGCTCCCACTGCCATGGCCCTGGGCTGACAGGCGCATCTCCGGACCCCCGAGGTGAGCTCTGAGGGCATTCGCCTAGCAGTTAGTGGAGATGGAAGGGTTAACCCTTTACCATGACCAGATAAAAGCGAGGCGGCCTGTTACCTAGCTGTGCCCAAAATGCAAGGGGGCCTGTCTAGGGCTAGGTCAGACTGGAAGGAGAGGCCTGAACCTCTGCTGAGTGTGCGAGGGAAGCGTGGGAGGAAGTACAGCGCCAGCAGTGTCCTGGGAGGCAGAATAGTACAAGCGCACACCTCTGGAGCTCCACCATCGACTGACTGGCTGGATGCCCCGATTTTCCCTGTAAGGTGGGGCAGCGGTGGCACTGACCTTACAGAATTTCTGTAAGGGTTAAATGGAGCAGCATAGGCTGTGTGCCAGGGTTCTCCAGAGACACAGAAGCAACACACAGACAGAGAGACAGAGCAAGAGAGCAAGACAGTGAGAGAGAGAGGTTTCAAGGGAGTGGCTCTTGGAGTTGCGGCTGGCACGTTTGAAAGCTGTAGGGAAAGCCGGCAGGCGGGAAATTCAGTCTTGAAGCAGCATGTCTTCTCTGGGAAGTCTCAGTTCGGCTTTAAAGGGCTTTCAAGTGATGGGGCGAGGCCCGCCCCCGTGACCGAGGGTCATCTCCTTTACGAGGGTCAGTTGGTCGTCAGCCACGTGCCTGCTCAGCAGCACCCAGGTTAGTACCTGGCTGAGTAGCTGGGGGCTCAAGTCCAGCCACGTTCACACGTAAGACTGACCACCACAGACGCCGCGGGGTTGCAAGCTGGCGATGATGTCGCTTGTTGCTGCTGCATCTACTGGCTCACAGGTGAGGCAGAGCCCAGGCGAGTGGCGCCACCGTGAATAGCCCCTAATTTGTTTTCTTTACTTCCCCTCTCTCTTTTGCTTCTGTCATCTTTCCTTTCGTCTCTAATACAATGGGGGTGCTGAGTGAGGAAGGGGTGCACTGTGTTGGACTTGGTACCCTGAGGGTGTCATCTGACACTGTTGGGTCTGCTGGATTCCTGGCACCTCCAGCCTCGCCCCACAGGCGTGAAGATGATGGCCCCACTGGTGAAGTCAGTTCACCACGAAGTTGGGATCTGAAATTATACCAGGATCCGCCCTTAAGCTCCTTTCTAATGGGACGAAATAGCAGTTCTCTGTTTCCCTTTTCAGTCAGGATGCATTATTTACTAAAGATACTTTGAATCCAGATGGGTGGTTGTGAATGAGAACTACACTGGGGCAAATCAGTTTAATGTTCAGAAGTTTTGATTATTAATTTCTTGGGCAAAGTCCTGCCCCAAACTTAATTCAGGCAAGTCCCATCTGAACATGAGAAGCTTTCCCTGACATCACTGTATCAGTTATCTGTGGCCACAATAATGCCATGTAACAAACAGCCACAAATAACCTGTTTGTTGCTCACACATATGAAGTCAGCAAGGAGTCACTGGCTGAGCGGCTGGCAGAGCTTTGCTCGGCTGGTCAAGGCTCGCTTTTCCCCCATTGAGACCTCTGCCAAGCCGCTGACCTCCTGCATTGTAAGATAACATACTTGTAGATTTTTTTAAGCCACTGAGATTGTGGTAATTTGTTGCAGCAAAATAGGAAACTGATACAATGGATTTGAAAGTAGTTTGTGAAAGTAAAGTGGTAGCAAGGGGGAAATATTACAATCGGTCCTGCGAGCTCTGCCACGTGAGAGATCCGGGTTCAAATCTCGACTTCACACCTGATGAGTGCGTGGGCCTGATACTTTACCTCTCTGAGCCTCTTTCATCTCTAGAAAAGAAATCCCTACCTCATGCCTGTAGTGAGGATTCAAGGAGGTAATGCAGGTGGAAGGGTTAGCACAGGACTTTGCTCAGGTCAAGGTCACTCAAAACATGTAGTGAGGATGGGGAGGAAAGGGCAGGCCAGAGAAGGGTGTCCTTGCTCATTTATAAGGGTCCTCAGGCTACAGAGAGATTGACCCAGAGATCGAGAGAGAGAGATGACAGATAGGTGATCGGTAGATAGACACGCAGATGACAGGCACTGCAAAGTTCTTAGATTAGAAATAGTCTCCTAGACATACATAAGAATGTCCATTGCAACTTTATGCATAATAACCAAAACCTGAAAAGAATCCAAAATTCCATCAGCAAAAGAATGGATAAATAAGTTGTGGTACATCCCTACGAAAGAATACAGTACAGCAATGAACAAGAGCAAACACTGAGACATCCCACGACATGAGTGACTCTCAATATTATGTTGAATGAAAGAGGCCAGACACAGAAGAGCACATATTATATGGTACCATTTCTCTTTTACTAAGAGACCCTACATCTTCATCTTTAGGCAAAAAAGATGAACATCTTCGTTTGTCTTTAGGCAAAAGGAATCAATGAGGCTAAAAGTCCGAGCAGTGGCTCCTCTGGGGGTTCACGGACTGGGCGGAGGCCTCAGGACGTCCTCAGCGTGACGGCCCAGGTGTGTGCATGTCTGCTGGACCCTTAAGATGCGTGTGCTCTGCCCATCAAAGCAAAGATCAAAAGAGCATGTACACACCCCCTTTTGGGGTTGAACTGCGTCTTTCCAAAAGACAGGCTGGAAGTTCCGTGAATGTGGTTCTGTTTGGAAATGGGATCTTTGATGATGTGATTAGCTAAGATGAGGCCAAACTGGAGTAATTATGAGGCACAGAAATTTGGACACAGAGACAGAGGGGAGCAGGCCATGTGGTGACGAGGCAGAGCTTGAGGTGCCACAGCTGCAAGCCAGGGAGCTGCAAGGAAGGCTGGAAGAGGCCAGGAAGGGGCCTCCCCGCAGGTTTCAGAGGGAGCACGGCCCTGCCGACACCTCAATGGGCTCCAGAACTTGAGACAACACTTCTATTCTTTCAAGGTTCTCTGCTGTAACCTGGTTACAGCAGCCTAGGAAACTAAGACACCACCGCTTGAGGAAAAATAAAAAGAAATTATTTATTCTCTACCCAGCACCCATGGGAGAGCACACCTGGGGGCTCAAGCAGTGCTTTGGGGGGGGGGGCATGAAGCAGTGCTCTGCCGGGCCTCGGCTGTCCTTTACCCGCCCCTGAGGGGCGAGCATCCCCAGGCTTCTCAGGTTTGTCCCCGGAGGGCACCAGCCCACGAGTCAGCGTCTTCAAGCTCAGCAGAGCTTTCCCACCGTCACCTCATTTCACCCTCCGCAGCCTCCCCAGCCTCCGCCGCCCTCCTGCTGGTCTCTGGGCCTCACCTGCATGGCTCCCTAGCACAGCTGTCCCCTCTCCCCCCGCCCCAGGTAAGACTATTGAGGGGAGCAGTTTTCAGAGCGAATGGAGCCGGCGACAGCTCGGGGCCCCCGGCTGGGTCTGTGAGCTCCCTGGAGCTGCCCGTGGCAGCTGTGGCCACACACGGTCTGCCCTTGCCATATGGGCTCACGCAAAAAGGAGATGAGAGGCTTCCACGTCCCTAAACTCCTTCTGAGCTTCCCCCTTGCTGGTGCTGGGGATCTCAGGGTGCACCAAGAGCTTGGGGTAAAAAGAACCTTCTGGCAAGCAAGGTCAGCATCCCCCGACCCCTTCCCCCGTCCCTGGAGCCAAGCTTGCAGAATGACAGCAGCTGCCTTTGAGTCGACTTTGAACCCGAGCTGGTTAGGAATCCGTCTCATAAACGTCAGCTCGGCCTGGGCACACACCTTGAGGGCTGGGGGTGGGGTTGCTAGGGGCGGCCCTGAGCTCTGGGCACAATGCAGCCTTTACAGAGCTGTTGTGAGCGGCTGAGTGTGTGCGCCCGAGCGCGCGTGCGCCTGGGGACAAAACGTTTGCGGGTGGTGCCAAAGGGAGGGTCGGTACATCTGGAAAGTGTCAGGTTTAATGCCCGGAGCCACAGGCCCAGGTCAGCTAAAAGTACATGTTTGCCTCCAGCCACAGCTGTGCAAACTCTCACTGCTCGGCTGCCTCCGACACAGTGGCCCCTTTGTCAGGCTCCATCCCAGTCCCCGTTTCAAAGTCACTGGCCTGCCATGGGTCCAGCCACAAACAGCTGCGCGGCAGTGTCTGTGTGAGGCTGCATTCATTTCACCGCTAGCAGGGAAAATATCATAATTTAGGGTCACTCGCCTAGGGCTCATCGGCCAGACTGCCCCCAGCCCCCAGTAACCTCCCTGTCCCAGCCGATTAGACACTCAGCACCCCCGTAGCCCTTAGGGCATCCCCAGCAGCCAGGGC
>JAQZBX010054634.1:0-18604 GCA_029593785.1 Cabassous unicinctus
GAGCACGGCCTTCTTTGGAACTGGGTCCTCTGCAGATACCACACACACTAAGCTGAGGTCCTCCCAGACCCATTTGCCTGGTGTCCTGGTAAGAAAGGGAGAGGAGAGGTGACACAGAGCTTTAGAGAAGAAGGGCGAGTGATGCATCCCCAAGCTGAGGGTCACCAGGGGCGGTCACCACCAGGAGCTGGGAGGGCGCCGGCACCCTGATTTCAGCCTTAGGGCTCCAGAACTGTGGGGCCATACTTCCCTGTAGGTTCAAGGCCCCTTGTTTGTGGTGCTTTGTTATAGCAGCTCTAGGAACTCGGGGGTCCCACCTCCCCTTCATTCACAGGACTCGGGATCCATGAGGCGGCTCCAGCCTAGACTTGGGGAGAGGCTGAGTCTGTCCTGTGGTGCTTCCAGCCGGGTTCTGCTCTGGTTGAAAACCTTGCGTTTTCTGATGATGTAGGTCGAGCAATACTTTAGACTGTGGTCCGTCCACTTCATTTCTAAGAATTCATGATCAAGTCACCTCCATCAAAGATTCCTGCACACAGAACCTTCTGGAACCAAGTCCATCCCTGTGTCTGTAACCAGTTCGCCCACCTTGTCTACAGCTGTTAAGGGTGTGGCTTTGGCCCTGCTATTCAGGGGGCCACCAGGGACCCGCTTTTCTGTGGAGCGTGGCCTCCACATCCCAGCCCACCCAGCGCTGACCCACTGACTAATTTCTCAAAGCTTCGGTGAGTGGAAGGTGCTGTGGGTCTCTCGGGGTCCTCGAGGGAGGTGGTGGAGCCCAGTGTGCCAGCCATGCAAGATCAACCTCTCCCTTTAGGTTCCGCCTCCAAACGTTGTCAGGAAAGTTCTGGCATCTCTTCCTCATTGAACGCAGGCCATTGAGGGGCCAAAATTTCAGTCAACCAACCAGGCCTGCTGTCGGAGGTGCACCAGCTACCACGTGAAATCCCGACTGGGAAGCAGTAAATCTGGCCCAGTTCAATGGAATATCCCACCCACCTCAGTCCAAGACCCCCCAAATCCATCCCCACACAGATTCTGTTGATGGACATTAGCAACGTTTTCCCATTCTTTAGGCGTGTAAGCTCTTTCCTGCAGGATCAAACTTGACCCCTGTGCCCCCAGGGCAGGCTGAAATCTGGCCCTCCTTAAGACGTAAGAGACTGGAGGGTCGGGGGGGCGGTCTTCAAGCCAGGGGTGGTGGCATTCCTTGGAGGCTAAGGCGGCTCGGGAAGACCCAGGAGTTCAAGATGTTCAGCTTCATTCTTCCGCACCTGGGTGCCCCGTTGGCGAGAGCCAGCGGCGTGTGCGGTCCTGCGTGAGAGCTGGCGGCGTGTGCCCGGGCCCTGGGCCCGGGGCTCGCCTGCCCGAGATGCTCAGGCGAACGACGGCGCCCAGATCCACCTGGAGTGGTCCCAGCTCGACCATTTGTCAGCCACTTCCCAAGGCAATTGTGCCAGCTCTCCCTGCCTCGGTTTGTTCATCTGCAAAAGGGGAGAGCAGCTTTCTCGGAACCCTGAACACAGGATTACCATGTGACCTGGCAATTCCACTCCTAGGTGTCTGCCCCAAAGAGCTGGAAACAGGGACTCAAACACCTGGACGCCAGCGTTCTCAGGAGCATTCCCAATAGTCGAGGGTGGGAGCAGCCCAAATGTTGTCAACCGACGAGGGGATAAACAAAATGTGGTCTCGCCACCCAATTGGTTACCATTCAGCCCTAAAAAAGGAGGTGCCGATGTGCGCTACAGCGCGGGGGCACCCAGAAGCCATTGTGCTGAGTGAGATAAGCCAGGCACAGGTCAGAGGGTGTATAGTCCCCTTACAGGAAATACCTAGAATAGGGGAATTTTCAGACAGAAAGCAGATCAGGGGTTACCAGGGTGGGGTGGGATGAGGGGGACGGGTAGCCCTTCCTTGTTGGATGCAGGTTTCTGTTTGGGGTGATGGAAGTTCTTGGAAACAGGTAGTGGTGATGGTTGCACAACATTGTGAATCTAATTAATGCCACTGAATTGTACACTTAATAATGGTTAAAATGGCTAATTTTACGTTATATATGTGCGTGTGTTACCACAAAAAAATTTTTAAATAAAATAGTTATAAGAGTTGATCGAATTGGCAACTTTTACATTATATATATTTTACCACCATTAAAAAAAAAAAAATCAAAGGAGTGAAAAGGGTAGAGGTGAAACGGAGGCCACAGCTGGTCCGTGTGAGAGGTGGGTGACAGCCGGGCCCTGGGACAGCCTGTGCAGGACAGAGGGGAAGACTGTCTTATTTTTATTAATTTATATTTTGAGGTGTTTTTTTTAGAGAAGTTTACAGAAAAATCATGCAGAAAGTTCAGAGTTCCCATATACCACCCTGTTAGCGTGGTACATTTGGTACAATTGATGAGAGTCCACCGTTTACGTTAGGGTTTGCTGTTTGTGTTGTACAGTCCTGTTATTTTTGTTTATTATTTCATTCTAGTAACATAGATGCAACCTAAACCTTCCCGCTTTAACCACATTCAGACACACTGCAATGGTGCTCATTACATTCACGTGTGTCACCATCACCATCCTCCATTACCAACATGTTTCCAGCACCCCCAAGAGAAATTCTGCTCCATTTATGCTTGAACTCCCCATTCCCTCCCCTTCCCTGGTCCCTGGTAACCTATATTCTAGTTACATTATTCAAAATCATATGAATTTGCTTATTCTAATTATTTCATATCAGTGCGATCATACAGTATTTGCCTTTTGTGTCTGGCTTGTTTCACTCAACATGATGTCTTCAAGGTTCATCCATGTTGTCTCAGGGATCGGAACTTCCTCTTCATGGCTGCGTAATATTCCAGGGCATGTATCAGCCACATTTTCCCTATCCATTCATCTGCTGATGGACAGGTTGCTTCCATCTTTTGATAATTGTGCAGGGAAGACCTCCTTGCCTGAAGCTTTCCCACATCCACTTTTTGCTCAACAAGGCCCAGGGCGAGAGAGCTCAGCACCCCCAAACCTGTGGGGGCAGGGGAGGGCTGGAAAGAGGGCTGATGGGTGGGGCTGCCCCTCGTGGTCTCGGGGCACAGGCGGAATCCAGCCACGTCCCTAATGCATCAAGTGGGGACGTCCAGGTCCACCCCGCCAGGGACCTCAGGACTCAGGGAGGGCCTTTCCATGCGAGTGTCAGGCCCCATCTGTGTCCCTGGGACATCGAGGGCGGCTCTGCGGGCCTCACCTCCTCATCCCGGTATGGGCAGGGGCGCGGGGGACAGAGCCAGCAGCCTCCTTTTCCTGAGTTCCCTCAGGGCAGCTCTGGGCCTGCAGAGAGGGGTGGCACGGAGAGGGGGTCACGGCTGCGGAGAACGTCGCCACTAGAGGGCGCCCGCGAGGAGCGCCCTCCCCGCGGCCAAGCCAGCCCCGGGCGGTTGGCGTTGGCTTCTCTCCGCCCGCCTCTGGGTTCCTCCGTCCCCCCAGCTCTTCTTCTCTCTCCGGTTCACCCCTCCCGACCCTGCCTTTCTCAGCCGGGTGACCTTGGCCGAGTCGCTGAACCTTGCTGTGTGTGAGGGTCTTCTCCCCCGGGCAGGGTCTCAGGCTTGGGAGAGATGGGGTGCAGAGACCCACAGCCACTGGGTTCTCCAGCTTAACGGGAGAAAAACGCAGTCTGCTGTCCTTTCGCTTTCTCCTTCCCCTTCCGGCTCCCTGACTGCATGCCCTTTCTTAACCCCGCGCCCTCCGCCCTTCCGCCCTGGCTGCTGCTCACAGCCCTCTGGGGCTCTCTGGGTGGTGCTCCCCCAACAGTGCTCCCGGCTGCCCGGCTGGCACCTGCCGCCCGTGTCCTCACTGCCCAGGAGGCTGCCTGGACTCGGAGGTCGGGTGGCCGCTCGCCTGAGTCCTGATGGGCATCTGGGCTGGAGCTTCACCCGGAGTGACCCTGGCTTGGCACAGGGCAGGAGTGGGGTTGGCTGGCCCCGTTTGTCGGAAATGCAAACCCAGGCCAGGCCAGGCGGGAGCTGACTGCAGGGCGCGGTGCGCCCAGGACTTCTCGGCCTGGCCCCCGCCCCAGCAAGTGCTCCCTTCTCCCCCCGGGGGGGGTGGCAGGGAAGAGAGGCGACTCCACCCCACCCCTTGGTGGCGCTCGGCCCTCAGCTCCCTCATCTAATGAGCTTGCCCCGAAGGCTCTGCTCCCAGGCCTTACGGCGCCTTCTTCTTTTCCGACCCTCTGAAAAGTGAGAAATAGTTCAAACACTCAGAAAACTAGAGAGAGGAGTATGACACACCCCAGGTCAAGGAAAAATCATCCTGCCCATCCTGCCCTCTTTTCTTCTGCTCTGTTTGCACAAAGAAATATAGAAAATCAGAGTCAGCCGTCGCCCCCTGTCCCTCCTCCCTGCGCTCCGCCCCCTCCCAGCCACGTCCTCCCTGCAGCTGGGGTCCCCTTCCCACCCGTGTTTCTATTCCTTTGTACCTGCGTGGCTGTCCCCCTGCAGTTTAGGGGGCGGGTCCTGTGTCTAGGTGTGTGTGTGTGTTTTAATGGTCCTGTATCGAGACCATGGAGGTCACCAAACTCGAGTGCACAGCTTGATGACGTGGCGCACAAGTTTGCAGCCATGGGACCACCAGCACGGAGGCCTTCTCCAGGCCCCGGGGACTCCCGTGGCCCCCGCACCACCCACGTCTAGGGTAACCCGCCCTGCTACCCCCACGGAAGAGCGTGGCTTGTTCATGAACAGCCTGTGACTGCACCCCGCAGCACGTGCTCTTTGGCATCTGGCTTCTTCACCGCCAGAGCGTGCACATGGGGGTCGCCCGTGTCCTTGACTGCGGCATCCCCTGTGGATGGAGAGGGGGGCGGCGCGTCTTTACGTCTCGGACAGGGCATCGCTCTGGGTCTGCTCTCCTGCCTGCACTATTCTCCCGAGGGGACCTCGCTGAGATTTATCCCAGCTGTTACTTCGCTTCTTTTGGGGTGATGAACATGTTCTGGAATTAGATAGTGGTGATGGTTGTACAACCATAATTCTGAATTATACCCTTTGGGTGAAAATTTTTCCTTGGATTGTATACATTTATTGTAGGAAAAATATTACACCAACTGTTTTATTTTTTATATTTAAAGACGCTTTAGATGACACCAGTTCTTTTTTAAAAAGTATGTATACATAAATGAAAACACTCATAATTCCACCTCTCAACCTGCTCAACGGTTCAGGTTTTTCTTTTTTTAAAGCAGTTTAATTGAGATACAGTCACATTCCAAAGTGTACAATCAATGGCTTTTAGTATAATCATACTGTTGTGCATGCAGCACCACAAAGCATTTTCTAACGATTTCATTTCTCCCACCTCTCAACCCCTCCAGCCTCCCCCAGGCCCGCTTACCACTAATCTAAAGCCGTCTTTATCAACTGATTTATATTTACATTTTATATAAACGGAATCCTACAATATGCAGTACTTTAGATGGGCGAGGTTTACGATACAAGAATTATATCTTGAAAAAAAAAGAGCCACAGGCGCATCCCGAGGGCGGGCCCCCAGCCCGGGGAGCCGTCTCCCCAGGACCCCCACCCTGAGGCCCCGCCCTCCAGGCGCCCCGCCCCCGGGCTCCCGCCGCCTGGGAGAAACCGCGCCGCGTTTCGAAAGCCGGAGCCGCGCTGGGACCCCCCACCCGAGCCTCCCTCCCGAAAACGGGAAGTTCGGGGAGGAAACTGCCGCGGCGCGCGCGGCCGGCGGCCCGCGGCCCGGATGACTAAGTTTGGCTGCGCGGCCCGCGGCCCTTTGCCTTTTTTGGCGGACTTGCGCGGCGGACGTGGCCGGCAGGGGGCCCACCCCGCCCCGCGGCGGCGGGAGCTGCGGGCTGGGGGCCCGAGACGCGGCCCAGGGCGGAGAGAAGCGCCCCCGGCCCCCGGGACCAGGTCCCCGACCCCGCGCCCTCCCCACGCCCTCCCCACGGCCTCCCCGCCGGGCCCCTCGCCGCGCTCCCCACTCCCAGCTGGCCAGGCCCAGCCTCGCCTGAATTTTACAGGGAGGGAAACTGAGTCCCAGAGAGCGGCGGAGACCTGCCAAGGAAGTCACACAGCAAGGCGGGGTGAAGCCAGATGACACCTCAGAGCCCCGCTTCCCAGCCTGGGCCGGGGCAGAGATGACTCACGCTCCAAGGGGTGTGGAGGGCGGGGCGGGGCTGCATTTATTGAGCACCCAGTGTTTGCCTCTTGGGATCCATTATTTCTCTACCTCACTGCAATGAGGCCAGGGAGGGCGGGGGTCCGCCTTGCATTCCTGATCCCAGAGGCAGGCTCCTGGGGGTGGGTGGGCAGGAAGCAGCTCCGCCCCTCCCCCTCCCCCTCCCTCCCGAGCCCCGCGCCAGGCGGCGGCTGGGGGATGGACGTAACCTTTGCACAAACCCAGGTGATCAAAGTGGTCTCCTGCCCAGCAGCTGAGGAAACTGAGGCCAAGCGTCAGCCAAGTGGCAGTGCTCGGGGCCTAACCTGTGTCTGGGAGGGGTATCAAAAGGCATACGCCCCCCCCCCCGAAAAGTAATCAGGCTGCGTACGCGCCAGAACCGAGGGGCAACGTGAAGCCCAGGGCCCTCCGCGTCTCCGCCGGCGTTTCGGGGCCCAGCGCCCCTGTCGGGCTCCAGCCGCCCCCGGCCCTTTCCCGCCGGGGGCCTCAGTGCCGGCCACACGCAGAACCCGGCCAAAGAGCGTCGCTCGCGGGGCTGGCGGGGGGCGCGGGGTCGCGGCCCGGGTCTGGGGGCGGCGGGGGAGGGCACGAGGCAGGGACTGGGGACCCTGGGAGGCGCCCCTCCCCCGCCCGCGGCTCCCACGCCCCGCGTCGGCCCGCCGGGGGGGTGGGGAGGGGGACCCAACGCCCCCTCCCCGGGCGCTCCCAAACCTCGCCTTTTATGGAGAGGAAGCGGGGCCAAGGGGGCCGGGCCGGCCCGAGGGGCGGGGTGGGGGCCGGGCCCGCGCGGGCCACGCGCCGGAGGCCGGGGCGGCTTATCTGCCGCTCCCCGCGCCGTGGACCCGGGACGCGGGAGGCGCCGGGTCCGACGCCCACGGGAGCCGCGCCGGCCTGGGAGCGCCCGATAAGGAGCCGCCCCCCCCATCAGGCCCCAGCCCTGGAGAGGCGGGGCTCGACCCCTACCAGTCCCGGCAGCGGCCTCCCCCCTCGAGCCCCTTGTCTGGGACGGGGGTCTGGCCGCGCCCCCCTCAGGCGGTGAAGGGGCCCCGGGGCTGACCGGATGGGGCTGTGTCCTCCAGCCCTTGAGCCCCCTCCACCCCTGCCCACCTGGCCGGAGCCGGGCGGTGAAAGGCGGTGGGGTCCTGAGGACCCGCCACTCGGCCCTACCGGGGTGTCCCAAGTCCCGCTTGGGCCGTGACCCAGGTGGGTACGTTGAGGCCCAGAGGCAACCTGAGGCGGCTCGAAGGTCCCACACTTCTGCTGGGAGGCCGGGGCCCCTGGAACGCCCTCCCTGGAATTCTCAAGAAGGGGGGTCCCTTCTAGCGGCCTGCGACAGGCCATGATTTCTCATGAGCTCCCCAGATATTCCCAGACCTTGGGAGAGTGGCTGAGGCCTGAAGAGCCCCGGGAAGGGGGTGGGTGCGGGGGCTGGGATCCGCCCCTCTGCCTCCACTCTCCCTCCCCTGCAAGTCCTGGCTCTGCCCCTTCCTGAGGATGGATGTCACCAAAGCTCCTGGGCCTCAGTTTCCAGGCTCTAGCGCTGTCTGCCCCTGTCCCCAGGGCTGGGGTGATGGATCACCAGGATCCGGGAGATGGGGGGGACGTGCTTGCAGAGACTGGCACCACCCCAGCACGCTGTCAGGGCAGGGCAGCTACCTGCCTCGATGAAGCCCAGAGTGGCCCCAGGATGACAGGGCAGGGCCTGCCCTAGCCCTGCCCTTTGCCCTGGACTCAGGCGGCCCCAGGGAGTGGGCTGGGGTGGGGCCAGAAGCTCTGCTCATCCACTGACCCATGAACACCTCCTCCTCCTTCCCGCCCCCCGCCCCCAGCCCCCCCAGGAGACAGGGCAGTGACAGCTAACCTCTAGCCCACTAGCTCTGGACAGCCCTGTTCTGACCACACAGCAGGTCCCCACCCGCATTTTACAGGTGAGAAAGCCCCGAGGCTCTTCCTGTAAGCCAGACCTGCCCCCTCCTGACCACCTCCCCCAGCTGCAGATGTCCATGGCCATGCCCCTCACCTCCCTGAGCCTCACCTGCACTCTAGAGAGCTAGCACAAGCACCTGCTCCCGCTCGAGGTGGACAGAGGGGGCGATGAGGCATCGGAGGCACCCCAGCGGGGGGCGAGCAAATGCTGCAAGTCCCTGACCACCACTGCTGGCCTCGGGGTCCCCACTATAAAACGGTGTGATGAAAGCTGCCCTGCCTGCCTCTCGGGGTTGCCATGGGGACACAATCACATTACAGAGCATCAGAAAAGTGAAAGCACCAGAGACCCACAGGCTGCTGTTCTTATTACCATTATTACAGTTATTCTTATAACTCTAGTACTTCTAGCACAGAGTTCTTTGTGACCGGAGGCAGAGAGAAATCTGGAATGCAAAGCTATGGAGTCTGTTTCAGAGCCTCCCGTACCCCTTTATAATGCAGGGCCGTCTCTTGAAACATCAGACTTGGCCCTTCCCTGCTCACACACCCTCCACGGATCCCCGTCACCCTCTGCAGAACAAAGTCCCAGCTTCTGAACTTGTGTCCAGTCCAGTGGGGTCCTTTATCTACAGGCTCCCCAAGCACTTTCCCACCTCCTGGCTGAGGTCTCATGCCACATTCTTGCTGTGTGACACTGCAGGTCACTTTCCTTCTCTGGGCCAGAGCTGAGGAGGAGGAGAGGAAGGGGTGGCTAACCAGCTTTGGGGAAAGGAAGTGCAGAGGTTCTGCAGCTGTCAGCCGGGAGGCCTGGTTTCCAGTTTCCGCCAAGCTGTTGGCAGGCCCCAGAGGCCTCCCAGCTCATGGCCCCCAAGGCTGACCCAGTGGACTTGTGCCTATGGGGTGCCCAACCCCAGGAAGGCCAGTCTCTTGTCCTTTTGGGCTCCAGAACCCAAGCTTGGACCAGGTGTGTGAGCCCAGGCTCTTTCCTATCCCATCTCAGTCTCCGCATCCGTGCAATGGGATCTGAACTCACGGCCAAGAACATTCCCCACAGGGGGTGAAGGGCCCAATGCCCCCTTGTCTCCCCAACCTGTGTCCTGGGAGGGAGTAGGGCAGAGAGAGAGCGGGGCAGGCAGTGCCAAGAGGGCTCCCTCATTCCCCATATCCACCTCAACTCCCAGGCTCATGCTGATTGCCCTCACCCACGCAGGCGCCCTCTCAGCGGGGCCTCCGTGTAAAACCATCGGACTGTACTGGGTGTGGCCCGAACCAAAATGGCGCTGAGCCCAACTTTTCCCACCACACTCTCTCTCTACTCGATTCTCCAGCCACATCAGATGCTTGCACTTTCCCCAACATGCCCTCCTGTCAAGCCTTCCCTAAATTGTCTTCTTGGTAGACTCCTATTCAAACTTCAAGGCCTGGCCCCAAAGACCCCTCCTCTGAAAGTCTTGCCAGACCCCCAGGCTAGGCTGGCGCTCCCTCCAGGTCAGCCCCGCCACAGTCAGGATATCAGACAGTCATCCTTTCCCTGGGGGCCTCCGGAGGGCAAAGCTGGAGTCTGACCTCGGAGAAGTATCAGAGACTGGGTGAGTCAGCTGCAGCCAGAGACCTGAGGACTTCCTGTGACACCCATCCTCCCCCCTCCCCACCGCCAACATCCGCTGGAAGGTGCGAGCCCTGAGGTGACCCAGCCCCTTGCTCCCCAGCCTGGTTCCTCATCAGGGCACCATCCGTGCCAAGGCTGTGCCCACACCCTCCTGGGACAGGATACTCACTCCCTTGAGAGACAACACATCCATCCAGTCCTGCTGCCGCTGTCCCTTCTGACCCAGAACTGGATCTGCTCTCTCTTCCCTCAGCAGTGAGGGGCTGAGTCTCCTGAGCACCAACTACACGCCTTGACACAGGGCTTCCACAGCGAGCACGGCAGATGTGGTTTCTGCCCGTGGAGCAACCAGGGAGAAAGTAAGCCTGTAATCACAGGCTCACATCTAATTATCAGCTGTGAGGAGTTTGACAAGGAAGTGCAGAGAGCTACAAGAGCCCTAAGCTGGTCTACGGATCAGGGAGGGCTTCCTGGAGGAAGTGATATTTGCACTGAGCCCTGAAGGAGCATGAGTAGGACTTAAAGAAGCCAAGAGGGTGTGTGGGAAAGGGGGAGAGGGACCATTATCGACAACCAGAGTAGAAAGTGCAAAGGTCCTGGGGCAGGCAGGAGTTTGGTGCTCCGGGCGCTAGCGAAGGCTTGTGTGTCTGGAGTGTGAGGTGAGGCTGGCAGGCAAGGACCACACTCTCCCACACCGGCTGCCACCTCAATAAAGACAGCCCCCCAAGGTCTCTTCACACATCACGAGCAGGCAGCTCCACAAATTGCCACACACTGAACACCTCCCCTCCGTGTCCAGCACTCAGATCATGAAGTATTTCCAGCCCCCCAGAAGCCCCCCTCATGTCCCTTCTGGTCACTACTCCCCAAGGACAAACACGGCCCTGACTTCTCCCAGCATAGCTCCGCCCCCTGTTCTTAAACCCCATGAAAATAGAATCACACAGAAGCTACTCTTTTGCTTTACACTATGTGAGATTTATGGCGCTGCGTGTATCCACAGCTTATTCTTTTTCCTTGCTGTGTGGTATTCCAATGTGCGAATCCACCATATTTTCTACTGGTGCATTTGGGTTGGTTGTTTCCAGTTTGGGGACTATTATGAATATATAGGTACATTCTTGTACATGTCTTTTTTTGTGGACATATGAACTCATTTCTCTTGGGTCAATACTTAGGAGCAGAATTACTGTCATTTTTTTTTTAATTAAAAAATGTTAAAAAAATCTTTTTAGAGCACGTGTAACTGGGTCCTATTTTAAGTGTATGTTTAACTTTATTAGAAACTGCCAAACATTTTTCCAAAGTGGCTGTGGGGCTCACACCCCACCAGCAGTGGGTAGCGTTCCAGTGGCTCAGCCTCTCTGCCAGCACTTGCTATCATCAGTCTTTTTAATTTTGTCCATTCTGGTGGGTGTGAAGTGGGATCTCACTGCGGTTTTAGCGTTCATTTCCCGGATGACTAACGCTGTTGAACATCTTTTTATGCCTGTTGTAGATACGTATACCTCTTGTGTAAAATGCCGATTCAGCCTTGGCTCACTTTTCGCCCTCTTTTCCCGTTTCCTTCTTCACCAGATACTGTGCCAACATCCTCTTGTTGAAAAACAACCCAGAAGGACATGGAGGAGGAGTGGCAGCCCGCCGCCTCGCCCCTCCCGGGGAGCTGCACTTCTGCTCTGGGTGAAACGGGCGTGTGGACCCATAAGAGGGTCTCCCCATGTGTGTGGAGCACGGCGAGCAGGACACAGCCTGGGCCGTGTCCTTGGGACCAGCGGCAGCCTCGGCCAACCCCGCAGGGGGCTGAGGCTAGAACGTCCCTTTGGCGCTGTCCCACAGGGGCCCAGATGGCCCGGCGGCCCTGGCACCTTGGGGCAGCCTGCCACCCCCCCAGGGGCTGGGGCAGTGGGTCCTCAACGGAGTCCTGACAGCACGTCCCCGCAGCTCCCCCAAACCCTAATAATTGTTCCGTGTCTGGCGTTTCTCTGCCATCCAACCACCACACCCCCTCATAGGGGCTCAGCTCTGGCTTCCCGCAGACAGGATGCTCCCGGCGAGGATGAACACATGGCGCTTCCCTCCAGGGGACATTAGGTGGTGCAGGCTGTGGCGCCGGTCGGCTCCGGCTCCAGCTCTCACCTGGGCATCTCCACCCAGAGGTGGGTGCCCCAGGACCGACGTGGCCAGCGGCATTCCAGGCGGCATAGCTGGGCTGTGACGCCAGCTCCCAGCCTGGGGAAGGCCCCTCCAGGCTCTGGAGCAGGGCCAGGGAGCAGGAGGGCCTTGCTCTCCAGCTCATCCCTCCTCCGCCTCCCGGAGCTGGGAGAGGCAGCGCTGGCCAAAGATGCTGCCCTCCTCCCCCTAGTGTCCCCTGCAACCCTGGGGCGGAAGCGAGGTCCTGCCTTCACATCACAGAGGCCACCGTGATCTGCCCGAGGCCCCCAGCGCTGCCACGCCCAGAGTGTACAGATTCTTGTCCTCCTGCAGCCCTGCCAGCGATTTGTCCAAGGTCACCCCCACACGCCTGGCTCGGTGGCATATGCAAGAGGGGACCTGGGAGAGCTGGGCATCCCCACATCCCCTCCACTTCTGCAGGCCTGCCCTCCTGCTGGGTCCTGCTCCAGGGGAGGCCTGGTTTGCAGGGACGGAGCTGTGGGGACCCCAGGAGGACAGTGGTGGGTGTCCCCCTCTCCCCCGGGCCTCTGGAAGGTCTGTGAGGGAGGAGCCAGCTTGGCCTGGTCCCCGCTGAGTCCCCCATGCCCGGCCGGGACCCAGAGCCCAGTGGGGGCGGAGGGGGCAGGGGTTCCTTCGTTTGAACTGAAATCCCCAAGGTGGGCCAGAGACCAGAGAAGGCTTCGTGAGGGTTCCATCATCAAAGGTGTGGCAGGTGAGGGTGCAGGTGCCAATCTGCAGAAGCAAGACGGAGCCGGCCCTCTGCAGGGCCCACAAGTCCCTCAGATTCGGGCACGGGGGAATGAGGCTGAGCGAGTCGGCAGGGCTGGGGCCAGAAGGCCAGCCAAGAAGGGCAGCTTCCACCCTGGAGAGGCCGGCAGTGGGAGCCGGACCCGCCCGGCCGGGCCTGCTCAGCTGGTGCTCAGAGCCGTCCCTCTTGGCTGTGGGCAGCGGGCTCCTACCCATCCGCGCAGGCCAGCCCAACCCTCCTGGCAGAGCATTCAGCCTCACCCTCACCACCCAGGTGGCATCCAAATGCAATTCCCCTGGCCCTCTGTGCTGGGCCTCTGACTTGCCACATGTGCTGTGTGGCCCTGGGCGAGCCTCCGCCTATCTCTGGGCCCTGACCACCCATTTGGTGACAGCTGCCAGGGTGTCGGTGTCCAACCTGTGGACAGTGCTGTCCACACAGGGTCTTGCTGGTCCTTGCAGTCTCAGAGATGTTGAGTCACTTTCCAAGGACACCCAAGAGATAGGAGGAGGACCCAGAATCCTGCTTAACACAAAATCTGAACACGGCTTCCCGAGGGAAGGGCTGAGGATCCCGGGGTCCTGGGAGAAGCCGAGCTGAGCTGACCCAAAGAACTGAAAGTAGGGACTCAGCCAGATACCTGTTCACCAGTGTTCACGGCAGTGTGAATCTCATGAGCCAAAAAGTGGAAACCACCCCGGGGTTCAGCCACAGATGAACGAGTCAGCAGAATGGGCCTATCCACCCAGCAGAATATTATTTAGCCATAAAAGGACAGCACAGAGAAACCTTGAAGACATAAGGCTGAGCGAAAGCAGCCAGGCGCACAGGGACAAATGTATAATTTCGTTTATATGAAACGTGTAGACTAGAGACAGAAAGATTAGGGGGTAGCAGGGGCTGGGGCAGGAGTGGGCATGGGGAGTTACTGCTGATGGGTGCCGAGTTTCTCTTTGGGGTGATGGGAAACTTTTGGTAGCAGATGGTGGTGATGGCAGCACGATATAATATTGCGAATCCAATGGCTATCGCTGAATTGGAAATTTGGTGTTGTATGTATGTTGCCACAGTGAAATTAAAATAATATATAAATGTATTGAAAGCAAATAAAAACCCAAGCCTAGTGACACCTCTGGGATTCTTCCAGAGCTCGGCTGGCTCGGGGGCCTTCTCTGGCCGCACACGGTGCCCTGTGTGGCAGGCACTGGTCACAGCCGTGGCCCAGGCTCTGGGCCCATCCCTGTCCCACACGGGGCAGCTCTGGTCCTGGAGAGCCCAGCTGGTGGCAGAGATTTCTGGCTGAGGAGGGCCTGGTTACATGGCCGTGGCCACTAGGATTTCCGCTTGGATGTGCCTCAGGCCCCAGGTCGGAGCAGCCCGTGACAGCTGAGGAGGGCCCCACATGGAGCCAGAGTGCCCCCCACAGCCTCGGTTTACCCATGTGGAATACGGGGCCAAGAGTGGTGAGCGCATGGAGGCTGAAGGACTCAGTGGGCCCCTTCAAGGCCCTCTGTGGACCTTGGCCTTGTACCAGGTGCTGGACTACTGGGTTCCAGTAAGTTCCTGCAAGTTCTGGTAAGTTCTAGCAATAGCCAGACTGTGCTATCAACTGCAGGGCCAAGTCTCTCACTTTCAATGGGCCTCGGTTGCTAGTCTGAGAAATGGAGAGATTCCCACGGAGCTGCAGGGTGGCTCTGGACACAGGAGGCCCCCGGACACTCTGCCTTCCCTTCACCTCCCGTGGACGTGGGGAGGCCGGGAAGGGTAGGCTGGGCCGAGATGGGCGAGCCAGAGGCCTCAGTGGGTGAGTCAGCTGCTGCCCCGCCCGCTTTCCCAACACCTCCTTCCCCCTTCCCCTTTCACTTCCTCAGGCCCTCTCCCTTACCTCCAGCCCCAGTGTCCTGACACCCAGGGAATTTCTAAGCCCCTGGGCTGGAAAACGTGGGGATGAGGCCACCCAGCCGAGAAGGGGTAGCGCCCCTAACACTGACCACGCCCCGCGTGTCCAGCGCAGGCTGATGCTCCAGACCCGTCCCGCTGACCGCTCCAGGCCACTTGGGAGCTAGGTGCCGTGCCTGCCCATCTCACAGCCCAGGGGTGGAGCCACGGGCGCCCAGGTGTGGGACGTTGGGGGTCGGCTGCCTGTCTGTGCCGGCGCCCCGTTTGGCAGGGCTGGGAGCCCCCGAACCACACCTGGCCTGAACCTGAAGTTGCCGCTGGCCCCCACCCCTCCTGGCCTGAGCTGTTGCCCAGCTTCTCGGGCCCTTCTCCGGACAAGCAGAGGAGCTCAGGGCCCCAAGGGCTGCCTTGACCTCTGGGTGACAGAGGACAGGCCACCGCCCACCCCAGCAAAGGGCAGGGAGAGCAGGCCTCACCTGGACAGCCTCCCACCCCGCAAGGGGCGGCTCCCTCCCAGCACTCGGGGTGTCTCTGGGTGGTCCCCCTTTCTCATCTAGAGAACGGGGACATCCAGCCCGAAGGCCTTCAGGGCATAGGAGAGGGCTCAGCTGTTGTGTGTGTGTGTGTGTGGAGGGAAAGCCCAGGGAAGCTTTTTGTTTCTTTTTCTGAATAATTCAGACAAGTCTGGGAACCCCCCAGGAGGGCGGCAGGTTTCCCCGTGCCCTGGGGGACTAGAAGAGAGAGGGTGGTTTTTAAGGATTTTTAAAAACTCTCCGAAGAAGCTCCAGGAGTTCCCAGTTTCTCCAGGACAGGGAGCTCTCCCTCCGCCATCCGACCTGTCAGGGAGTCGGGGAGACTGGCTATGGGCTACCTGGCACCCCCGGAGGCCGCCTGGCACCCGGCTGGAGGTAGCCCAGGACGGTGCCCAGGGCACAGCCCATCCCTCTGCCGCTGGGCCTTTGACCAGGCTGTTCTCGCCACCACTCCCCCCAGCTGACTGGTCACCTCCTCAGGGAGGTCTTCCCGCACTGCCCTTTAGGAAGCTGCCCTGGCACGTCCCTTCACAGCACCTTGTTTGATTTGCTCTCTCGAGGCCTGTCTCAAGGATCATGCTTGTTTTGTTCAGGGTCATCTCCCCTTTGCTCCGGAAGCGGGCCAGGCTGGTTCCTGTGTGGGAAGCAGGAACAGTGTAATCCCGGGCTGCTCCAGAAGAAAAGCCTTTCAGATTCAGCTCCTGGCTGGGTCTCTGCCTCTCGGAGCTGTTATGGTGGAGGAGGGAGGAAGGCATGGCAGGCTTCCTGGAGGGGACAGCCCAAGAGCTAGCCCCGAAGGCTGGCAAGAAGCTGGACAGGAGGTGAGGGACCCTCACAGGCAGCCCAGTTGTTCAAAGGGGCCCAGGTCTCCTTTTGAGACCACCCTGGGAGCAGGGGCAGGGGGGATGCAAGAGGCAGCAGGAGGGAGCAGGCTTGGGGCCTCGGGATGGACAGCTGTGTGACCTCGGGCTGGAGGCTGTCCTCTCTGTGTCTCAGGAGATAAGTGCTGAGGAGGGAGGTGGGGCTCAGGAATTTGGACTTTGGACAAACCTTTGGACCTGTTCCCTGAGGACATTCCAGGGGACACTTTACCCAGGGAGGAGCAGTATAAGGCTGGAGCTGAGGCCACTGCCTTGGGCACCCTCCAGCCCTGAGTCCCTCACACCAGAGTCTGGGCCCTGGGCGCTTCAACAGTCCTGCCTCAGTTTCCCCACCTGCAAAAAGGGTGTGTGTTTGCTGGACCGTCTCAGCCCCTCCTCCTTGAGCACCCACTGGGTGCGGCGTCCCTGCCTTCCTGTAGCCCAAGGTCTAAAAGGGGGGCTTCCTCCCCTCCTCAGCCCCTCCCCAGTTCCTCCCTCTGAAGAGAGGAGCTTGGGAACCCCCTACCTGCCCCCCCCCTCCCCGCAGGGTAGCAGTGGGACTAAAGGCCCAGCGCAAGGGGGCTGTGTGCTTGGTTGGTGTGAGAGAGCACAGGAGGGGAAGGACCCTGAAGGCTGCTGGACACCTGGTCAGGGACGAGCCCCTTGCCTGGGGCCTCGTAGGGTAAAGAGACGGGGTGGGCTGGCTTGAAAACCCCCTGCCAAGGCGAAGTTCCCACTGCAGAAGAACCTGGGGCTTCCTGGCCGCCACCTCCCCCTCTCCAGCCGGCTCCACTTCCCCTTTCCTCTTCCCCTGCTCGCTTGCTTCAGGCCCAGCTCCACCCCCACCCAGGCTGGCCGCCTTGCCCCCTCCGGGTCCCTCATCTCCCCAGGGTCCTCTCAGGGCTGAGGGCACCCAGTCATTCCTTCATTCCACAGAGCAGGGCCCTGAGGTGGGTGCAGTGGGAGGAAGTGGAGGCGACAGACCCTCCAGGGCTCGCAGTCTGCCGCTGTTCTTACGTGAGGAGGAGGGTAGATGTCGATGATGCTAAAGTGCTCCCCAAGAATGGGCCTTCTGGGCTGGGCCTTGAAGGATGCATAGGAGAGCACCAGGCAGTGGCCACTGCAGACAGAGGGAACCATGGGCCAGTGGGCAGGGCGGGAGTGTCACAGCCTGAGGTCAGGTGGGGATGGAGTGGGTGCCTGGGCAGAGCAGAGTCCTGTGAGAAGAGGCGAGGTGGCAGCCCAGGTCCTGCTTGGGGACCAGGCCCGCTCCCCACTCCGTGTAGTTGCCCAGAGCCTCTCACCCCCGGCCTCAGCCTGCTCAGCACCCCACCAGGCTCATCAACAGGCAGCAAAAAGCGTTGCCCCCCGGGCTGGGGGAATCACAGGGCTGGCAGGTCCTGAGGTGGCTGGCAAGATGCCCATGACTGAGGGACACAAGGCCAGGGCCCGGGCACCAGCCCGGGGGAGGCCGCGGGTAGACTGGCTGGGAAAGTTCGCCCAGACCCCAGCAGGGACGGGGGAGCGGCAGCAAGGCTCTGGGCAGGTCTCTGGGAATGCCGGCACGTGACTCAGACTCTGTGGCCTCCTCTGTGCGCTGGGGGCGGTCACCTTTCCCACCGGGGGGTGGGGTGGGGTGGCCTCTGCAGTCCTCAGAGTGCCCTGCCACCAGGCCCGTCCAGTGAGCTGGAGCAAGCTGCCTCTTCTCTGGCCACAAGCTCTGCATCCATATATGGCAAATGGGTCACTCATTTCAACACTCCTACTACGTGCTGCAAATGACAGAGATAGCCCAGGAATGGCCGGACAGCGGGCCCCACCGGCTCCTCCGGCCTCTTGTCACCCCCTGTGAGAAGCCCTCTGTGATCCTCCAGGCTGAGCCAGATGTCCCTGGGGGACCCCTTGGTCCCCCCCCTCCCCAATTCTGTCTGGCATACACCGGGTGCTGGAGAAGCAGGGGAGTGGGCTGGCCGTTTCGCCCAGAATGTTCCTGGGTACATGGGTCTTGCCAGATCTGGGGTGGGCAAGAAAGGGTAATGAGGGGGTCTTCTGAGTCCAGATGGCTTAGGGATGCTGCTACCACCGTCCCCAGCACATGTGTGTCCCTCCCCAGAGTCCTTCGCAGCCTCCAGAGGGTCCAGGAGAGCAGTTTGGCTTGGAGTGTCCTTGAGGACATCCGAGGGGATGGGTGGTGGGTCCCAGCCTCAGAGGGGGCAGAGCCAGCCCTGCGTGCCGAAACCCAGCAGCTAACGGGCTCGCTGGGTGTGACCAGGCGGCCCTCAGGGGCAGCCTGCTCGCTCCTCAGGAAGAGGTTCCCTGAGGCAGGGGAGGCCGGAAGCCTTCCTCCCCAGGAAAGCTCAGCCCCAGGTCTCTGAGGGGGGCCCCACCCCCTTAGCCAGCGTCCCCAGCCCGGGCTTTCTGGGCAGTTGAGCCAATGATGGCAAGGGGGGGGGTGCCCCCTCTCCACCCCTGCCACTTGAGCACGTGCCCACGGCAAGCAGGGTCCTGGCATCCACGTGGCCCCTTGCCCACCCGGGCACGCTGTGCTCCTGGGGCGTCCACACCCAGAGGGTCCCAGGCTGGGGGGTCGCGGAGAGCCGGGCAGGCTGCGGGCAGGCGCGCCCCCCGGGGCCGGCCGGCCACTGTCCAGCCTGGCGGCGACCCCCGGCCCA
>JAQZBX010054635.1:0-18600 GCA_029593785.1 Cabassous unicinctus
TCCTTAAATGTGATTGGTTTGTTAAGTTCTTGTATTTCTTGTAGCATCAGTGTAGGTTGGTTGTGCGTTTCTAGAAATTTGTCCATTTCATCTAGGTTGTCTAGTTTGTTGGCATGTAGTTTCTCATGATATCCTCTTATGATTCTTTTTATTTCTGTGGGATCATTTGTAACTTCCCCCCTTTCTTCTGTTCATGATTTCAAATTCTTCTTTGTGTTTGCTCAATGTCTTCTTGATGTCACTTATCTCTTTAACTATATTGTCTTTCATCTCATTAATTTGATTTTGGAAATTTGTGCTCTTCTCGCTGATTAGTTCTCTCATATTCTGCATCTCTTCTGGGACTTTGATGTATTCCTTTTCTTGGGCCATGTCTTCTATTTTCTTAGTATGGCTCGTAATTTTTTCCTGGTGTTTAGGTATCTGGTTAGGATGTAGTTTACTCAGATGCTCAATCTCATTCTCTTTTATAAGGATTTAGTGGCAGGAGGCTGTGAGTTTCTACAGCTCTTTGATTTTTGGCTCAACTTGGATTGTTAGGATTGTCCTGCTGGTTGCTCAATACTGGGCACTGGACCCAGTAATTGGTTGTAGAGTCAATTCCTAGGGCCTTGGGCAGGGAGTCTATAGAGGCCAGGAAAAGCCTCTCCTACTTATTGTTAATTTTCTTATGTGCACTTCCTTGGTCTGCCTGGAAATGGCACTCTTTGGCAGCTCTCAATTCAATGCCTGGTCAGAGTGTATTTGTTGCCACACAGACCAGATCAGTGTGATAGAGATTCCTGTCTGGGGGCTAAGAGCCTTGTAATTCAAACTTTCTGAGACAGTTCTCCAGTCTTCTTTGGCAGCCCCCTCCCTTTTTCCAGCTAGGAAATATTTCCACTCTCCTCTGAGTCCTCAACAATCAGTCCCTGTTAGTAGAGAAGGAGATTGGGAGGGTTGTATATCTTTAGCCCCTTGCAGGCTCCAAGGCAAACAATGGTGCAGCCGCACCCAGCCTGGAAGGGCTCTCGGACAGGGCAGAGCAAACCTGCAAGTCAAAAGCGGAGTCAGGCCCAGGCTCGCTCTCCCCTCTCCTCTGGAGTCCTCAACAATTAGTCCAGGCTAGAAGAGAGGGAGATTGCGAGGGTCGGATTTCTCCAGTTCTTCGTAGGCTCCCAGGGCAAACCACCATGTGGAAGGGTCCATGGGGCTCCGCAGCCCAAATTTGTGGGTCAGAACCTGAGTCAGCCTTAGGCTGTGTCCCTCTCTCTCCCCTTTCCTGGGGTGGTAGATCCCTGGAGCCCCCTTTGTCTTTAGTCGCAGCCCCAGAGGCCCGAGAATTCTAAAGAGTCTTTAGTGTGGGGGAGCATGCCGGCAGCAGCAGCCTCTGCTGGTTCCAACTCATGGTTCTGTCATCACGATTTCCCTCTTTTGTCCCTCTCTCTGGGTGGTGTGGAGCCTTCATCTGCTGTCCTAAACCCTAGAAGATCTTTTTCGGGGCTGTTTCAGCCTGTCCCCTAGCTATTTTTCTGGAGAAGAGATTCCCGTGTCTTACTAGTCTGTGCATGTGTTTTTAATTGTGACTTTTTGAAGCACTGATTCCTGAAGTGGCCTGGCATTCTGAAAGTTATCTTAGAAATCCAGCCCTGGAAGACAACACATTTTTCTTCCAGGCTGTGACTCAATTGAGTATGGCAATGAAGCTCCCACCAGCTCAGAAAAATCTTCCTGCTTTTTGATATTTTCAAATATTAAGAAAAGAACAAAAAAAAAAAAAAAGAAAAGAACATCAACATGTATAAATTAGAAATAAATAACTGGCCAGTCAGTCTATTTGCATTGCTATTTATAAAAATGGACCAATAATAATTTAGCAAATGCTATATGAAGAGTAATAACTCAGGGAAACCTTAAATCCACATATTCATGCCACATATGTACTGAGTGCCTCACATGTGCCTGGGACTGTACTAGGCTCTGGGGATATAGAAATAAAACAAATTTTTAAAACATTCTTGCCTATTGGGGGCTTACATTCTAGTAGGTTTGTCCATTGTGTTGATGGCAAGAAATAGTCATATATACCAATAAACATACAATGGCAAATCCTCAGTTAGTGCTTCTTCCATGTGAGGCTTTCTGCCAGTGGTCTGCATATATTATCTCATTATTCCCTTCTTCATAGAAATTAAAAACAAGCCTCAGGGAGATGCAGACACCTGTTCAAGGAGCCACAGGAAATAAGTGGCTTTTAACCTGTATTCTCTTCTTGGGTGTAGATGGGGGCATAATGGGGGTTGGTGGGAACTGTGGCAAACTGCTCAACAAGCTCTATGCAAAAAGAGCAACTATTATTCAGCTCCAGTCACTTTTCACAGGGGAATATGGCCTGTTGGCCAGGTTTCTGATTTTTTTAAGAGAAGCCAGGAAACAGGATTTTGATGTGAAAATCTCCGTGTGTTTGTTTTTTTAAAACACTGTGAAAGACAAAGAAAGCCATTCTGGGTGTAATTCTCACCATGCCCTCTGTTAGAGGTAACATTGTGTCCCTAATGGTCCTTGTGGAGGTAGGATTCCAAATAGCAACCATAAACTCAGTGTGGATAGAAAACTACAAAGACATCCTTGCTCCTTACATAGTGTTGCTCAGGTTGGTTTTAAGAGGCGCATCTAGAAAAATGGGGACCCTATTTACCAAAAATGCAAAGTCCTTAGCCAAAGGTAACAGAGAGCAGCTGGAGCATTCCGATCCCTCCTGTCACAGAGGAAGTTGGCAAAAAATTATGTTATGCTGGGCTGACAGGCCACGCTTATCTGAAAGGGAAAATTTAACTTTAGGGCAGGCTCCGCGTTACATCTGAGGCCCTAATAATGATCATTATTGATCAAACCATGATCATTATGGTTTCAGTGCACAAGACATGATTCAAAATAGTTCTCCTAAAAGTCACATTCTACCGGCTTCCTGGACCTTCCTTGCTGCCTCCGCCCCGTGGCGTCCCACGCTCAGCAAGCCTTTCCTCTTCCCCACCCTATCTGCCAAGGGGTGGCTACAGGACACACGGAGCTCTCATTGACAGGATGGTCTGTAACTGGCCTTTGGAGGGAGGGAGGGTGGGAGTACAGAATAGCTTCTAATAGGTTCCAAATGCTTTAAAAACATTTGCACCAACAACAGATTGAAAAGTGCAAGGCAACAGCTTTACTTTAAAAAGTGTAAAGGAATTCCCATCCTCCAGCGCTCAACAAGATCAGAAAACCTCTGTTTACTACAAGAATTGTTTCAGAAAGGAAAGTGAAATCTGGCACATGAAAAATCCCATTTCTACCGGCTCTTAAGATAGTAACTTTGCAGCCATATGCCATGTGTACCGTGCTGTTTGTGCACTGGGGACAGATTTGCTGCTGCTGCTGCTGCTGTCTCCACCGCCTGCACCAGTTCCTTCTGTAAAGTCAAAGCATGTCGCACTGCTGTCAGATTCTTAGAAGATCAAGCGGATGTTCCTGGCTAGGGCTCTACAATTCAGTTTGCACCATGAGGTTCTAAATCCTTCTGGGCCCTTCTGTTTGGAAAACACAGTAAGGACTGAGATACCTTTGGAAAGGGATGGGACAAGGGAAATTGTATTTTATTCCCCCTTGCTTGGAATGTCAGTTAAGATTAAGATATGAAGGGGGAGGCAGGGCAATGCTTGATTAGGGATGTCCTGAGACCTGTGTTCTGTGGGAAAACGGCCTAAAGTTGCAGTGTTTTCCTGAAATAAACAAAGCATCCTTGATGCTGATTAGAAACATTCTGGCTTTGTGCTGCATGTTCTGGGTGGATAGAACAGCAACCACTAAAGAACTTACTATGTTGCAGAGATAAGCAGATACTCCCTTCATCACATGTCCGCTTTTGCAGACTCCTAATAAATACGGTGGTGAAACTAGAATCTGGGCTCTCAGTCCTTGAGACTGTTAGTGCCCTGGTCCCATCTTTTCTCTATCTGTGTGTTTGTTTTCTTGTAGGTCTGCGGTTCCTTCCTTTCTAGCCTGTTCGTGGTTGAGCTGGTCTCAACAACAGATGGTGCCCAAACAGGAATGGATTGGAAGAAGAATCTCTTCTAGTGAAATTAAAAAGGTGGTGTAATACTGCAGAGCCCCTGAGAGGGCGAAGAGGCCTCTGGAGTCCCCAGTAAGGTAGGGACAACTCTCGGGTATTTCAGGGTTATTATGGGAAACAGAGACAGCATGGCAAAGTACCGTTGTTGTGGGTTCGAGTCCCATGATTTCTGTCTCTATGTTTGTCTCCTTAAGCAGGTTCTTAAAGCTGGGGGTACTAAAGCTAGTGAAATTCCTCTTTTAGAGCTCTTAAAAGTTATTGAAAAATACTGCACTTGGTTCCCTGCATTAGGTAGTTTAGAATTAGGATATTGGAAAAAAGTAGGAAGAGAATTAAAGAAATTACAACTTCCAGGAAGATGGCAGACTAGTAAGACACGGGAATCTCTTCTCCAGAAAAATAGCTAGAAGACAGGTTGAAACATCCCTGAAAAAGATCTTCTAGGGTTTAGGACAGCAGGTGAAGGCTGCACACCACTCAGAGAAGAGAGAAACAAAAGAGGGAGATCACAAGGACAGAACCAGCTGCAGCTGCTGCTGCCAGCACCCTCCCTCACACTAAAGACTCCAGAATTCTCAGGCCTCTGGGCCTGCGACTACAGACAAAGGGGGCTCCAGGGATCTACCACCCCAGGAAAGGGGAGAAGAGACACACAGCCTAAGGCTGACTCAGCTTCTGACCCACAAATTTGGTCTGCTGTGCCCACACGAGCCCTTCCAGGCCAGGTGTGACCACACAGTGGTTTGCCCTGGGAGCCCGCACGGGAGAAATCCAATCCTGAAATCTCCTTCTCTTCTAGCCTGGACTAATTGTTGAGGACTCCACAGGAAAGGGGAGAGAGAGGGACACAGCCTAAGGCTGACTCAGCTTTTGACTTGCAAATTTGGTCTGCTGTGTCCCAAGAGCCCTTCCAGGCTGGATGGGGCTGCACCATTGTTTGCCTTGGAGCCTGCAAGGGGCTAAAGATATACAACCCTCCCAATCTCCTTCTCTACTAACAGGGACTGATTGTTGAGGACTCAGAGGGGAGTGGAAATATTTCAAGGTCAGGAAAAGGGAGGGGGCTGCCAGAGAAGGCTGGAGAACTGTCTCAGAGAAAGTTTGAATTACAAGGCTCCTAGCCCCCAGACAGGAAGCTCCATCACATTGATCTGGTCTGTGTGGCAACAAATACACTCTGACCAGGCATTGAATTGAGAGATACCAAAGAGCACCATTTCCTGGCAGACTAAGGAAGTGCACACAAGAAAATTAAAAATAAGTAGGAGAGGTTTTTTCTGGCCTCTATAGCTTCCCTGCCCAAGGCCCTAGGAAGCGACTCTACAACCAATTACTGGGCCCAGTACCCATTTTTGAGCAACCAGCAGGACAATCCTAACAATCCATGTTGAGCCAAAACTCAAAGAACTGTGGTAACTCACAGCCTCATGCCACTAAATCCCTATAAGAGAGAAAGAGATTGAATATCTGAGTAAATGACATCCTAACCAGATGCCTAAACACCAGCAAAAAATTATGAGCCATACTAAGAAAACAGAAGACATGGCCCAAGAAAAGGAATATATCAAAGTCCCAGAAGATATGCAGAATTTGAGAGAACTAATCAGTGAGATGAGCACAAATTTCCAAAATCAAAGTAATGAGTTGAAAGACAATGTAGTTAAAGAGATAAAAGACAAGAAGACATTGAGCAAACACAAAGAAGAATTTGAAATCCTGAACAGAAAAGTTACAGAGCCCATGGGAATGAAAGACACAATAGGTGAGATCAAAAACACATTTGAGGCATACAACAGCAGACTCGAAATGATAGAAGAAAGAATAAGTGATACCAAAGACAGAGCAGCTAAAATAGAAGAGAGAAAAGAACCCAGAGAGAAAAGAATAGAAAAAATTGAGCAGGGGCTCAGAGAGTTGAATGACAATACAAAATGCAACAACATACGTGTCATGGGAGTTCCAGAAGGAGAAGAGAAGGGAAAAGAGACAGAAAGAGTATTTGAGGAAATAATAGCTGAAAATTTCCCAACTCTCACGAAAGAAATGAACTTACATGTCCAAGAAGCACACCGTACCCCGATCAGAATACATTCAAATAGATCTATGCCAAGACACATACTACTCAGAATGTCAAATATCAAAGATAAAGAGAAAATTCTCAGACCAGCAAGAGTGAAGCAAACGATCATGTAAAAGGGACGTCTGATAAGACTTAGCGCAGATTTCTCTTCAGAAACCATGGAGGCAAGAAGACAGTGGTATGATACAATTAGGAAACTGAAAGAGAAAAACTGCCAGCTGAGAATTCTTTATCCAGCAAAACTGTCCTTCAAATATGAAGATGAGTATAAAATACTCACAAACAAACAGAAACTAAGAGAGTTTGCAAAAAAAAATCCACCTTTGCAGGAAATAGTAAATGAAGCCTAGGACCTGTAAAAAAAGACAGGAGAGAGAGGCTTGAAGGAGAATATAGAAGGAAGAATAGCAGAAAGGATAACCAAAAGAGTAAAAAGAGAGACAAAACAAGATGACATATGAAAACCAAAGAATAAAATGGAGGAAGTAAATAGTGCATTTACAGTAATATCATTGAATGTGAATGGATTAAACTCCCCAATCAAAAGATACAGGCTGATAGAATGGATAAAAAAACATGAGCCATCCATATGCTGCTTACAAGAAACTCACCTCAGACCCAGGGATACAAACCGGCTGAAAGTGAAAGGTTGGAAAAAGATACTCCATGCAAATAGTAACCAGAAAAGAGTAGGGGTAGCTATACTAATATCAGACAAAACAGACTTCAAATACAAAAAAGTTATAAGAGATACAGAAGGCCATTATATATTAATAAAAGGGATGATCCACCAGGAAGATATAACAGTCATAAATATCTACGCACCTAACCAGGGTGCCCGAAAATATATGAGACAAACTCTGGCCAAACTGAAATGAGAAACACATTTCTACAATAACCTTTGGCGACTTCAACACCCCACTCACATCACTAGATAGAACAACTAGACAGAAGATCAGCAAGGAAACAGAGAACTTAAACAATATGATAAACAAGTTAGACCTAACAGACATATACAGAAAACTGCATCCAAACTCAGCGGGTTATACATTCTTCTCAAGTGCCCATGGATCTTTCTCCAGGATAGACCACATGTTAGGTCACGATGCAGCTCTCAATAAACATAAAATGATTGAAATTATACAAAGCACCTTCTCAGATCATAATGGAATGAAACTAGAAATCAATAATAGACAGGAAAAAAGTAAATTTGCAAATGTGTGGGGACTAAACAACACACTCCTAAATAATCAGTGGGTCAAAGAAGAAATTGAAAGTGAAATCAGTAAATATATTGAGACAAATGAAAATGGGAGCACAACGTATCAAAACTTATGGGATACAGCGAAGGCAGTCTTGAGAGGGAAATTTATAGCCCTAAATGCCTGTATTAAAAAACAAGAAAGTGCTAAACTCAAAGATTTAACTGAACAACTAGAGAAACTAGAAAAAGAACAGCAAACCAATCCCAAAGCAAGCAGAAGGAATGAAATAATAAAGATTAGAGCAGAAATAAATGAAAATGAGAACAAAAAAAACAACAGAGAAAATCAACAAAACCAAAAGCTGGTTCTTTGAGAAGATCGATAAATTGACAAACCCCTAGCTAGACTAACAAAGGAAAAAAGAGAGAAGATGCAAATAAATATAATCAGAAATGAAAGGGGAGAAGTTACAAATGACCCCACAGAAATAAAAAGAATCATAAGAGGATATTATGAGAAACTGTATGCCCACAAACTAGACAATCTGGATGAAATGGACAAATTTCTAGAAACGCACAACCAACCTACACTGATGCTACAAGAAAGAACTTAACAAACCAATCACATTTAAGGAGATTGAATCCGTCATCAAAAATCTCCCAGCAAAGAAAAGTCCAGGACCAGATGGCTTCACAGGTGAATTTTACCAAGCATTTCAAAAAGAATTAACACCAATCCTCTTTAAACTCTTCCAAAAAATTGAAGAGGAGGGAAAATTACCCAACACATTTTATGAAGCCAAATCACCCTAATACCAAAGCCAGATAAAGATTCTATGAGAAAAGAAAATTACAGAGCAATCTTTCTAATGACCATAGATGCACAGATGCAAATCGAATCCAACAGCATATCAAAAGACTTATACATCACGACCAAGTGGGATTTAGTCCTGGTATGCAAGGCTGGTTCAACATAAGAAAATCAATCAATGTAATACACCACATTAACAAATTGAAGGAAAAAAACCACATGATCATCTCATTAGATTCAGAAAAGGCATTCGACAAAATCCAGCATCCTTTTTCTGATAAAAACACTTCAAAAGATAGGAATAGAAGGAACATTCCTCAATGTGATAAAAGGCATATATAAAAAACCCACAGCCAACATCATACTCAATAAGGAAAGGTTGAAAGCTTTCCCTCTAAGATTGGGAACAAGACAAGGATGCCCACTGTCACCACTGTTATTCAACATTTTACTAGAAGTTCTAGCTAGGGCAATTAGACAAGAAAAATAAATTAAAGGCAACCAAACAGGAAAAGAGGAAGTAAAACTCTCACTGTTTGCGGATGACATGATCCTGTACTTAGAAAACCCTGACGTATCCACAACAAAGCTTCTTGAGCTAATAAATGAGTTCAGCAAAGTGGCAGGATACAAGATTGACATGCAAAAACCATAATCTTTTTGTACACTAGTACTGAACAATCTGAGGAGCAAATCAGGGGGGGAAAATTCCATTTTCAATAGTAACAAAAAGACTCAAATACCTAGGAAATAATTTAACCAAAGAAGTACAGTACCTATATGCAGAAAACTCCAAAACAATGCTAAAAGAAATAAAAAGAGACCTAAACAAATGGAAAGACATTCCATGTTCATTGATGGGAAGAATAAATATCATGATAATGTCAATTTTACCCAAACTGATTTATAGATTCAATGCAATACCAATCAAAATCCCAACAGCTTACTTTACAGAATTAGAAAAGGCATTTACCAAATTTATTTGGAAGGGAAAGTGCACTCGAATAGCCAAAAAGCATTCTAAAAAAGAAGAGCGTCGTGAGAGGAATTTCACTGCCTGACCTTGTGTATTAGTCAGCCAAAGGGGTGCTAATGTGAAATACCAAAAATGAGTTGGTCTTTATAAAGGGTATTTATTTGGGATAGAAGTCCACCGTTACCAGGCCATAAAGTGCTAAGTTTCTTCTCTCACCACAGTCCATTGCCACGTTTTAGAGCAAGACAGCTGCCAGCGTTTGCCAGGGTTCAGGCTTCTGGGGTTCCTCTCTTCCCGGGGCTGCGTTTCTCTCCAGGCTTAACTCCTGTTTCCTCCACAAGGTCAGCTGTAGGCGATCAGGCGAATGGTTCGCTTCTCTTCTCCTGGGGCCTTCTTTCCAACATCAAAGCTGCTATTCAAAGACTGCTTCTCCTCTGTTTTTTGCCTTGCCTTTTACATTCGATTCCCCACCCACCAGGGTGTGGGGCTCAATGCCCTACTGACTGACATGGCCCAGTCAACGCCCTAATCATAATTCAATCATGCCCAGATTAACAGATCAGATTACAGGCATGATCCAATTATATTTTTGGAATTCATAATTACATCAAATTCCCCAATGGTTACACCTTGAAACATATTACAAAACTACAGTGGTCAAAACAGCATGGTACTGGCATAAAGATAGACACATCAATCAGTGGAATGGAATTGAGAACCCAGAAATAAACCCTCACCTATACAGTAAACTGATTTTTGACAAATCTACCAATTCCATGCTAACGGGAAAAAACTGTCTTCAACAAATGGTGTTGGGAGAACTGGATATCTCTAACCAAAAATATGAAAGAGGACCCCTATCTCATCCCCTATACAAGAATCAACTCAAAATGGATCAAAGATCTAAGTATAAAAGCCAGGATCATAAAACTACTAGAATTAGTATCTTGTTTTTTGTTTTTTTTTTACTGGGAGGTCCTGGGGAATCAAACCCAGGTCCCTCCATATGGGAGACAGATGCCCAACCATTTGAGCCACATCCTTCCCCTAAAACTACTAGAAGAAAATGTAGGGAAACATCTTCCAGACCTTGTAGTAGGTGGTGGTTTCTTGGACCTTACAACCAAAGCACATGCATAAAAGAAAAAATAGATAAATGGGACCGCCTCAAAATTGAACACTTTTGCACCTCACAGGACATTGTCAAAAGGGTGAGGAGGCAGCCAACTCAATGGGAAAAAATATTTGGAAATCACAATTCCTATGAGGGTTTAATATCCAGGATATTTAAAGAGATCTTACAACTCAACAATAAAAAGACAAACGACCCAATTAAAAAATGGACAAAAGACTTGAATGGACATTTCTCCAAACAAGAAATACAAATGGCAAAAAAACACATGAAGAAATGCTCAGCATCACTCATGATTAGGGAAATGCAAATCAAAACTACAATGAGATATCATTTCACACCCATCAGTATGGCCACTATTAAAAAGACAGAGAACTACAAGTGTTAGAGAGGATGTGAAGAGATAGGAACACTTCTTCACTGTTGGTGAGAATGCAGATTGGTACAGCCACTGTGGAGGACTGTTTGGCAGTTCCTAAAAAAGTTGAATATAGACTTGCCACGTGACCCTGCAATACACTACTGGGTATATACCCAGAAAAACTGAGAGCAGTGACACGAACAGACATCTGCACACCGATGTTCATAGCAACATTATTCACCATTGCCAAAAGTTGGAAGCAACCCAGGTGTCCATCAACAGATGAATGGATAAACAAACTGTGGTCTATTCACACGATGGAATATTATGCAGCTGTAAGAAGAAATGAAGTCTTAAAGCATATGACAACATGGATGAACCTGGAGGACATAATGTTGAGTGAAGCAAGCCAGACACCAAAGGGAAAATACTGTATGAATACGTTACTATGAACTAAATATATTGTGTGACTCAAATATATTGTTTGACTCAAAAAAAATTTTATATGTATCCAGTACATTTAATTGAGAAATGTATTTATTTATTCATCTGTGTTTACTTTTTAGTTTTTAGTTGTTTATATTTTCAATTATTAAATGTACAAAAAAGAAATTGCATGTTCAAGGGGCACAGATCCCGATTACTATTTGGCCTACTTGGTCTATTGTTAAATCAGTACTGGAACCTTTACAAACAGAGAAGAGATGAGGAGAAAGAAAAATTTGTAGATGGTTCCCCTCAGGATTTTCTTAAAGATGCTTTTCCTGAAAGCATTCTTCCTTACTGCCCACAGTGTAGTTAGGAAGAGCATTGGAGAAATAAATGTAGATCTAAATTTGATAAAGATGGGAATCCACTGCCGGGAAATGGGCAACAGGACACTCCCTCCAGTGCCCCAAAATCTTTCCGGAGGGCTTTGTTCAATTATACCCAATCTAAAGAGAGCCACTCGCCTCCACCCCCACGGCTTTCTGATCCGTGACAAACTTATGTGCCACCACCCGGGGAAGTGCCAGCCTGTACCTTGTCACTACCGAAGAATTAATACTTAAAGAAACAAAATTAAGTCCGTCTAGTTAATTCAGGAGTGAAACGGACTATTCCAGAAGATTTAGTGAGATTAATATTGGGAAGATCTAGCATTAGTTGCAGAGGCATCACTATTCTGCCAGAGTTAACTAAGGTAAGGAAAACATTCCGGTAGCAACTTTGTCTTTTCCTGGGGCCTTCTCTCCTTCCTCACCACCAAGCTCTCTTACTTCCCGGGGCTCCAGCTTAAGACTCCAACATCAGAACTACTACAACTCTGTCCTTTGCCTTGCCTTTTATATTTGATTCCCCACCCACCAAGGGGTGCGGCTCAACACCCTACTGACGTGGCCCAGTCAATGCCCTAATCATAACTTAATCATGCCCAGATTAACAGACCAGTTTACAAGCATAATCCAATATCTATTTTTGGAATTCATAACTATATCAAACTGCCAAACTGCTACAGTAAGGTATATACAATGTGTTTTTATTATTAAAGAAAAAGAAAATAATTTTGTCCTAAGGTAAAATGACTGGTTATTAAAAAAGAGTAAAATGTGAGACAAAACCTGAATGAATACAGAAGGTGCGCAAAAAAGTAATTTTTGTGGATTAAGTTAAGTAAGATTTAATGGGTCTATCTATAAAGATTTAAAAGCTTTAATGTCAAACAGTATAATAATACAAAGTTAAAGTTTTATTCTTTCTCAAAGTTTCTCAAGTCATTAGTCTGCTTTAATAAAAGTTTACAAAGAGTTTTTTCTCCTGAATAATCAGTATACAAAAAAGAAAGTCTGCTTTATCGAAAGAGCTTCTTGTACTTTAACCTTATCGTTTCCTTGAAGAAACTAGTCATCACTTTTAAAAGAACGTAATGTTCAATGGGAATCCCTGTAATTTTTGTGTAACATTTATGTAATCTAAGCATCTTTTAAAATATATATATATAAAAAAAGAACATAATGTTTAAACCTGCTTTCTCAAAGTCAAATCTTGAAAAGTAGCTTTTTATTTCAAACTGTTACAAATGATTTGGTCTTTTACCTAGAAAAAGTAAAATATTAAAAATAGTTAAGTTCATTTGATATATTGTAAGTTGAATGAAGTATTTGAAAATGTTATACAATTAAAAGGAATTTTCTAACCTTATGATAATTAAAGTTGCATGAGTAAAAAGTTCATATGAATACTTAGGAATCTTTAAACACTTAGGAAATAAAAGTTTATTCTTTGGATGTCTGCTAGTTAAAAGTCTTATTATTGTTTGTTGTTATACAATCTGCTATAGTTATGAATTATGTGTAATATATTTAAATACTAATCAAAACTTTAGTACAATATATTGCATACTTAAGTAGTTTAATAACTTATATGTTACACTTAAATTATTTTATTAAATGTATATGTAAATCTCTTGTTTGGAGTTTGAACAGTCCTGAAACTGGATGTATTAAAAAAAATTTTGATGAGTATTGTTCAAACCTAAAAATAAAACATCATGCAAAAAACTTTGTTAATCAACAAACCAATGCCTAGCTAGTTAAAACTTTTCATATTTCAGGAAAAATAATGGGAACTAAAATAGTAAGCACGTCAAGGATGTCTTGTAACAAATTAAAAGAGATAAAGTACATTCCAAAAAGTGTTGTATTCCTCCGTGGAGAAGCTGGCCGCTCTCCTGGGGACTGATGCATAAACCTTGGAATGTACTGCCCAGGGAGTGTAGTGTTCCTTCCTGAGGAGGCTGGCCCCTTCCTCAGGAATTAACAAAATACTCACAAGTTGGCATCTATAATATCAAAGTCATTAATCATAAACACTGTCAACCAGAACTCTAGTATCAGCTGCTAATTCAACACTTCCCAGCTGAAAGCTAAATATTGGTAACTTTATATATAAAACTGCTTTATTTATGTCATTCTGTAACTTTGTTTAATATTGATTTAATCTTTTAATTAATTATGTTATTTTTGTTTCTCACTTTAATTGACAGTATAGACTTATTCGATTAACTATGCATATTAACATTTATCTTATATCCATCCGGAACTCTGTCCAAAAATGGGCTAGGTATATCTATGTTTCCCCGATATATGTAAATGATTCTGTTTGGGTTCCTGGACCCGAGGATATTCGTCTGCCCTTAGAAGACGGTAAGGATTTCAATACAACTACAAGACTAGGATGCACTCACTTACCATTATGTGTTGGCCCGGCCTCTGGGTGTTTAAATCTAACTCATCAAGCTTGGCTATTATTCACTCCAAAATATGGTAACATCTCAAAAGCTCAGTTACATCTTTTATCTAAATTAAGCTTCCATTATGCAAAATTTACCAGAATTAATATAAATATGAACCTCCCTGATAAAGTTGTCTGTGCTAATCACCATCAATGAATACCTAGTGATCAGCACATCCATTGGGAAAATTGCCAAAGGGTGGCTCCTGTGTTACTGCTTAATGGTTCCTATAGAATTGTCACTGACTGGTCCCCGAAGGGGTATGCAGTTCAGAATTGTAGCACAGTTAAGACCATTTATTCCCCCCACAAAGTGCTCAAATGGAGTGTTGAGTCTCATAATTTAACTACTATGATTAGCACTCATTCACCACACCCTATTATTTGGTGTGGTATGAGAATGGTCTCTCCTTTTCCTATACTGAGTAATAGAAATGTCACAAACCTTTTTATGGAAAATTCCTCTCAGTTTGCAACCCATAAATATTTGGAACGGATCATATAGTCATTCTTCATACTATTCCTTAGGAGAATTTGTCCTCATATGATAACTCAGGAGGTTGAATGCTATGACTTTACTTGTAAATTATATTCTTGTTTAAATTCTACTATATATAATCACAATTATAACTATATGCTTCTTAGAAAATGATCTGAAATTTGAATTCCGGTTAATCAAACTCACCCATGGGAATCTTCACCTGATATGCATGCTTTACTAACTGTTTTATGTCAAGTGCTCAAACACACTAAAAGATTTATAGGGATATTAATAGCTGCTATCATGGGTATCATAGCCATTACTACAGTGGCTGCTGTCTCTAGAGTTGCATTACATCAGAGTATTCAAATCACTGGTTTTGTTCAAGGATGGCATAGAAACGCCAGTCTAGCCTGGGGAAGTCAGACTAAAATAGATAGAGAAATTAGCAATCAATTAATAGATGTAGAAAATGCTGTTTTAGTATTAGGAGATGAAGTTCAAACGTTAAAAATTCAATTACAGCTAAAATGTGATTGGAACAATACAGATTTTTGTAAAACTCCTCACATTTATAACTCCAGTGAATACAACTGAACACAGATCCAAAAGCATTTACATGGCCATCAAAATAATCTAAGTTTAGATATTGAACAATTACAAGTAGATGTAAATAGTATACAACATGCTCAATTATCTATGCTTTCTACTTCTTTCACTAAGTCTAAAATTGATCAAGGTCTGCAAGATTTAAAACTGATTCCTTGAGTCAAAAATTGGGGAGGAGGTTTGTAGAGGGAATCTTAATGTTATGTATATGCTTAATGTGTTTTTGTATAGTCCTCAGATGCGTGCAGCAAAGCTTCCAAGGAATAATGCAATGAAAAGTCGCCAAATCAACTTTCATTGCTCTGCAGAAACACAAAGGGGGAAATGTGGAAAAGCGACCAAGGGTTGGAATGCCCTGAAGTAAACAAGGGCACCTCTTATTGGAATAATCATGCTTATTGTTTTATTATTAATCCTTAGGCATCAAGCCCTTTCTCGAGATTCATTACTTTGGTCATTGCCGTATCTCTCTCCCACCTAGAATAAACTTTTAATACTGTGTTCTGGGGATATCCTGCACACGTCCCATCTTTGGGGTTGCTTGTGTGAGCCTTCTAGGTGCTGGCAAACTTGGGTTTTCTGAAACTTGTAACCTAAGCCGGGGCCCCGCCAGCAAGTATGGGAATCCTTAGGCACGTGCTGGTGTGGAAGCCGTGAAGCATTGGCAGTCTCACGTCACCCTGCTTGGCTCCAGAGGATGGCTGGTTAGCCAGAGATGGGTAAGATTCCTCAGGGTAGGCACAACCTAAGACAGGCACAGTTGAAGGGGGTCATCAGGAGAGAATTTGAGGGCCTACGGAGGTAGGACATTAACCCTCACCCCTCCCAAGGGAGGTCAACTGCCCCTTTGGCTACTTTGTTTTTCATGTACATTCCAGTTCAAAATCTAGGTAACTGTCAGCAACCTAGTCTTATTACAAGCACTCATCAAATTACAAAACAAACATTTAAAGCTGTGTAAGGATACCTTTCCTTTTCCTTTTTAAACAACAAAAAAAAGGGGGAAATGTGGGGAAACAGCCTAAAGTTGCAGTGTTTTCCTGAAGTAAACAAAGCATCCTTGATGCTGATTAGAAACATTCCGGCTTTGTGCTGCATGTTCTGGGTGGATAGAACAGCAACTATTAAAGAACTTACTATGTTGCAAAGAGATAAGCAGACATTCCCTGCATCACGTTTCCCCTTTTTGCAGACTCCTAATAAATACAGTGGTGAAACCAAAATCTGGGCTCTCAATCCTTGAGACTGTTAGTGCCCTGGTCCCATCTTTTCTTTATCTGTGTGTTTGTTTTCTTGTAGGTCTGCGGTTCCTTCCTTTCTAGCCTGTTCTTTGTTGAGCTTGTCTCAACAATAGTGTTCTGCCCCAAGTTTCTTTACATCCTTGCCTTGGGACTCAGCACAATTTACCAAACTTTTTCCCCCTTTGTTTGTTTTTAGGAGGTACTGGGGATTGAACCCAGGACCTCGTACCTGGGAAGCAGGCGCTCAACCACTTGAGCTACATCCACTCCCCTACTGAACCTTTTTGAGCCTCAGTTTCCTTATCTGTAAAATGGAAATAATAGGACTGACCCCATAGGGTTGTTGCAAGGGCTAATTAGGTGAGATTACTAATTAGTTACCCCTAATTACTCCTTTTTTTTTTTTTACCTCATACATGGGAAGCAGGCACTCAACCACTTGAACTACATCTGCTCCCTGGGGCTGTTCTTTTTGCGCAGAGCTTGTTCTCCACGCAGTACCCCCTTCCAACTCCCCATCAGGCCCCCACATCCACACCCCAGGAGAGGTGAAAGGCAGATATGGGTTCCAGTTGTGGTCCCACCACTTACTTAGTGGCTCTTTGAACAGGTGAGCAGGAGCCCTCGATACACATGAGGACCAGGGCCCCTCCCTCACAATTCTTCAGCTGCAGCAGCCAAGCCATAGCCACCTTTACTCTCACCACACCCAGAGCCTCATTTTAGATGCCACCTTTGCCCGAATCTCTGGGCTGCCTCAACCACCGTCCCAATGAGTGTGAGCCAGTCCTGTCTCGCCTGCCCTAGGTCTCTGAAGAGGCCAAACTGGCAGCTTGGGAGGTGAAGAATACACCTGCATCAGATTTGGGGGGGCGAGGCACTTTTTACTTATGCAGATTTCTGGGCTCCACCCCAGACCCTTTGTATTGGAATCTCTGGGACAGGGGCCTAGACACCTGCAGGAGTAACAAGTCCTCCGAGGGACCCGATGCAGAGAAAAGTTAGTATTGATGGCCCTCTGGGGCCTCAAATTCTGCATATCTTTTCCCCAACCTGCTTCTCCTTGTGTGTCCTGGTTAACTGGACCGCCACATGCCAGTGGAGCCAGCCCCCCAAGCCAGAAACCTGGGAGTTCCCCGAGTTCTAGATAGTCTCAATCACCCCTTAGCCCATCTTTCACTAGGACCTGCCCCTTTTGGCCCTTCTCCCTGCCCTGCCCTGCCTCTGTTCAGTCCTTCCCCCTTATGTCTCGGAACCAGTAGTCCAATTTGGAGTTCTTGATACAAAATGTCAACTTGGCCCTAATACTCCCTGATTCAAAATCCCTGCAGGATCAAGCTGACTCTCTAACAAGACACTTAAGGCCTCTCCAGCCTCAGATCTCCTGCTACTCCTCTCACAGGGAACTAGACTTACACTCTGCTCAGTGAGGCTGCATGCCTCTGGGGTTCTAGAGACACAGTGCCCTGCACTGGAATATCCTTTCCTCTCTGCTACTTTCAAGACTCAGCTGAAATGTCACCTCCTCTGGGAAGTCTACCCCGATGTCGCTGGGTAGTGCTGACTACTCCCTCCTCTATCCCTGTACACTTCCCAATTATATCACCCTTAACTCTGAACTGCCTTTATTTGCTTGAGTTTCTGCCACAATATACTCTGAGGGATTTGCAATCTATTCATTTCAAATTCCAAACCTTTATCAAGGCTGATAAGGTCCCGCATGATCTGGCTCCCACCCTGATCTCTTACCATTCTCTGTCCCCACCCACTTCACCCAGACATACTACACTTCACCAAGCTCCTTCCTGGAATGCCCTGCCCTAGATGGTCCCATGGCTGGCTCCCTCTTGACATTCAGAGCTCTGCTCAGACCTCACCTCTTCAAGAGTCCTTCCCTGGCCAGCCAATCAAAGGTAGTCCTCTAGCCCCATTATTCTCTCATAACACCTTATTGTCTTCTCTTTGTAGCACTTACCACAGGCTGTAGTTAATGCACTTTAAAAATCAACCTTGGGGGAAGCGGGTGTGGCTCAGTGGATAGAGCCCCCGTTTACCATATGGGAGGCCCGGGTTCGCGTCCCGAGAGCGGTGCGGTGGGCTGATGCAGCAACCTCACAGCAGGAAGCGGGTGTGGCGCCATGGATAGAGCACCCGTTTACCATATGAGAGGCCCCGGTTCGCTTCCCGGCGCCTCCTTGTGAGGGCAGGCCGGCTAGCGTGGTGCCGTGGGCTGATGCGGCAAGACCTCACAGCAAGGGGGAGATAAAGAGAAGACACAGAGAAGACACGCAGCAAATGGACACAGCAGCACAAGCAGCAAGGGGGGGATAAAAAAAAAAAAAATC
>JAQZBX010054636.1:0-18601 GCA_029593785.1 Cabassous unicinctus
TTCCCATCAAAATATCTATCAGGTCTATATTTTGACAGAATCTGTGCTAACATATATACTTAATTAGAGAACAAACGACAGCCATGGTCTCTGCCTTCATGGATCTTCCACATTATCATGAAGAAAAATCTTGATACAAAGAACCACATAACTTAATATATATGGAATTTCTATCATGAATTTGAGGCCTTCTTTGTTACAAAAATATATAGAATAATTTAGCCTAGTCAAGGAGACCAAGGAAATTTCTTCAGGGAAAGTTTTGATTTAAAGAAGAAGAGCAGAATTTTAAAAGGTAAAGTGAACAAGAGATTTGGGCTTTTATAATACAAACAAAGAGTGGACTATACTCTGCCCATTTGCTAAGCTATTTAGTTTTTTTTTCCACAATGGATATTACCTTAGATGTTAACACAATCAATAACCGCCTCATAATTTCTGATGATCTGAAAAGCCTCCTATGTAGAATACCAAACAAAATTGGACAAAACTTTCTAAGAGATTCACCTTCTCAATTTGTGTCTTGGTCTCCCCTTGTTTCACTTCTGACCAACATTACTGGGAGGTAGATGTGAAATCATGCAGAGAATGGGATCACCATGTTGGTACAGGATCTGTTCATAGACAAGATATTCAACTCTCTACTGAACTTTGATTCTGGACTGTAAGCTCGAAAAATGAGGCTACCTTTTGGCCACCAAACACTTCAAATGGCAGCCTGGCTGAACCCATGGTTACATTGAGTGGAGGATTTGGATATTGGAAACATTCATTTTTTCAATATTAACAATGGATTCCATATCCCACATTCACTAAAATTTAAACTTCACAGTCACTGTGCCCCTTCTTTTCACCTTCAAATATAAAAAATGGTCACCAGGTTCCCCAATTATCTGTCCTATGATGAATCCAGGTTCAGTAATCCACTCAAGGTATGCTTGGGAATAACAGTAAAACAAAACCCAGACACACAAAAAAGAATATATGGAAAAAATATCATGTATTTATGGTAAAGGAGTATTCAATTGTTTTGATACATTAAAATGTTATAACACAAATGAGATATCATTTCACACCTATTAGAATGGCCACTATTAAAAAGTCAGAAAACTGTAAATGTTGGAGAGGATGTAGAGAGATTGGAAAGTTTATTCACTGTTGTAGGAATGTAGAATAGTATAGCCACTGTGGAGGCTTCCTAAGGAAGCTGAATATAAACTTGACATGGGGTTCATCAATACCACTATTAGGTATATAACCAGAAGAACTGAGAGCAGAGACATGAACAGACATCTACACACTGATGTCCATAGTGGTGTTATTCACGATTGCTAAAAGTTAGAAACAACCCAGGTGTCCATCAACTGATAGATTGATAAACAAATTGTGGTATGTACACACGATGAAATATTATGCAGTGATAAGAAGAAATGAAGTTATGAAGCATATGACAGCATCCATAAACCTGGAAGACATTATGTTGAGTGAAGCAAGCCAGCCACAAAAGGACAAATACTGTATGATTGTGCTATTTTGAAATAAATATATTGTGTAAACTCATGGAGTTAATAATCAGAATATAAGTTACTAAAAAACAGAAGGAGGGTAGAGGAGGAAAAGCTGAGGGTTAATCTGGGCAGAGTTGGTATAAAGGTTGTTTGTAAATCACTGGAAATGAAAGAAATGGTGAAAGCATATCAAGGTGTTTGTAAATAGCAGTGCCATTGTATGGGTATGACAGTGAAAGGAAGAGTCTAAGGTTATGTACATAACTAGAAGGAAATCTAAAATCTTTAATATGGGACTGTATAAGATAGTAGAACCTCATGTAAACCATGAATTTGGTGATATTGCATATATAAGACTGTTTTTACAAAATATAAATACAGACATACTAGAGAGAAGGAAATAAAGAATAGCAGCTATGTGCAGCAGGGGAAATATAGAGAGATTGAGGGGTGATGAGTTTTGTTTGTTTTTTGTTTATTATTATTATTGAAATAATGAATGTGCTCTAAGAATGACTGAAGTATTGAACGAACAAACATGAATATGCCATATACCATTGATTGTATTGGATAGATTTATGCTTTTTGACATGCATCAATAAAAATGATTTGTTAAAAAAATGTAAGAGCAGAAAATATTGGGGAACTTTATGAATCATAAATCCAGATTTCAATACTCTAACAGTAATTAGAAAAGATATTACATGTTAAATATTATATTAATACAGAACTATGCTTTGGTATTTCGGGTTTGACTTCTTTATGTATCTTGAGCTTTCAGAAAAATTGACAGCATTTTTATTTTCTTATAAGGATTATTTACTGCATTTCAGGGATTTTGAACTCAAAGAGAATATTTTATCAGATCTAATTACTGCATGGCTTGTTAAAATGATAGCAACAAAAGACCCTTTATAAACAATAAATATATTTTATGTATAAGATTGAGAAATAGTAAAATGCCTGAAAAATATCCAGAATTAAAGAGACAACTTTCACCATCATTAAATCATGAAGTTTATAACATTTCACTGGCCCTGAGCTTATCTAGGTTAACAATGAGCCTATAGATGCTACAGACATTCAACTTACTTTAATGTTTCATCTCAATTTTGATTGCATAAATTGTTCCTTCTTCTTCTAGCAATCTGTTCTTGGCTTCCACAATGCTGCACTCTCCCACAATTTTCTTACTGCACAACTGTTTGCTATTGATAGTTCATATATTTTTGTCATTGTTGGCACTCAGTTCCTATGTTAAGACTCTGGACCACAGATAGAGTGAAAGCAATTGATGTTTTCTTCATATGTTCATATTTTTCTTTAGTGTTTCAGAATACTAAGAAGTTTCAAATGTCAAAATTGTAAAAATCACATATTACTTAAAATAGATTCGAGACACCTGGTTCCAGGCATGTTGTGACACTGCTACACACAGTCACATAAAAATACTGGAAATACTTGATATGCTATGTTATTAAAATATTTTCTGATGAACCTTAGTAAAAGATGGAATTATCTAGATCTCAGATACGTGGAGGAGCTGTACGTGAAGTTTTAACTCTGCAATCTGCTGCTGTCTTGACATTGAAGAACACATCTGATAAGAGCAGATCCACTCCAGTGCTTTGAGTCTTGGGCTCCATGATGAAAAAATAGGGACAGGATGTGGAGAATTTTGCCCCTGCTAAGTGGGATATTGAAAAACAGGGTACTTCAAACATAGGAGACATTTAAACTAGGAAATGATGATAGCAAGGAAAGAAAGATTTATCACTGTCCCAGGGGAAAGCAGGCAAGCTCATCTCTGTTCAAAGTGCCAATTGTAAAGAATATTGCTAGTAATTAAAATCCTTCGAATTGGCTTGGAAGCTTAATTTTCTCTTAATGAAAGAACTCTGAACCCATGAAGTTAACATGAAGTGAATGAGATTCCATATTTGGTGGGTACCAACCAGAGGCAGAAATCTAACCACTTCATGGGTCTTTTCCACAAATCTGGCCATTTGGTATTAGCAAAAAATATAACCTCTACTCACGATCCACTCAAACTAAATAAACAGAAAACACCTTAGAGATCAATCCTCCATGAGCAAAAGTCAATGATATTATAAACACAAGAATAACTACTCCTCAAAAAGTGAGAATATCATAAAAGTCATTATAAAATAAATTAATTTAAAGTTATTGAAGTGATAAAGAAAAAGAAATACTTCATATAAATACTAGGTACATATGAAACATAACTGAAATTCTAAAGCAAAGGACAAATGCAAAGTGAAAGAATTCCAAAAAAATATTGTGTATATTTATCAGAGTTTTGTGTTTTTTACTTTGTCTAAGGGAAACAATAGCTTTTGAGATTTGGAATTGTTTCTGCTTTAGATTTCAAATGATAAGAGTGCCCAGCAAAATCCAGCAATTCACCTTTTGAATGAAAGACTTAAATTAATCTTGCAAATATAATCTAACCCCTCCCCCATGTCTTTTAACTTTTTATTCTCTCTCCTTAAACACATAAGGATGAATACTTAAGAGACATTTGGCAACATGATAAATCTTTCTTTTTTGAAGAAAATGACAATGATTTGTTTTTATAAAGGCCCTGTGTCATTTTTATAACATATCAGATGAAGAAAATACTATGATTATAAGAAATATAATAATAAATATATTTTACTTTTGATACTTTGATAAAATACAGGATCTTGATTTGCTGACTGATTGTCGGGGAACAGTCTGGCATTTTCTTTACAAAACTTTTAGAAGGCAATTTTCACAAGTTTGGAGAAAAGCTTTTTTGATGAGATGACTTTAGTTTACTGAGTGTGATTTTAAGAACTACTTCTGAATAGGTTTAATTAATTACCTTAATGTAAATACTAGGAAGTTTAATTTTGTGAGCACAAACCCCAGTGTTTGAAACTAACTCTATTCATAAAGATTAATGTCAATGCCAAATACATTGTTTTGAATGTTTATGTCCTGGGGAGTAAATGTGGCTCAAGTAGTTGAGTGCCTGCTTCCCACATGGAAGGTCCCAGGTTTGATTCCCAGTGCCTTCTAAAAACAAACGAGAAAACCAAACAAATGAAATAAAGCCAAAATACGAGAAATGGATATGATTCAGTGGTTGCTAACCAGCTTCCTGCATATGAGGTCCTGGGTTCAATCCTGGGTCCTGGTTCCACCAAATAAATAAATAAATAAATAAAGTTTATGTCCTAATACCAAATCCTACTACCAACAAAAATAATGTTTAAAAGGTAATCTAGAATGATAATAACATGGTAATATTTGTCCATACCAATAGGAAAAATAACTTCAAAACAAAATGATCTCCTTTGTAATAACCTTTCTATGTCATCTTTTACACCAAGATTAAATCAAATCTTGATTAAATAAGGAGGAGAGGCAGGATATAAATGGAGAAGAGGGACTGTCAGTGGATTTCACTTCAGAACTGAGCTGACAGAGGAAGCAGCTGTAGTCAGAAGAGAACCTAATGGAGGAGTGGTGAGTACCATCCTATGTACTTTCAATTTTACTTCTCAAAATTCTACAAAGGGCAGATATGGGAGAGCAAGGACCAGGCAATTGATAATTTATTATTTCTGCAAGGGTTGTCTGAGGCCAACTCAATGCCACCCACAATGTGTGCTTTGGGACGCTTGGGCCCACTGATCTAGGAATAGCAGACAGAACCTTGAATTTCCACACATAGGCAGAGGAAATGATATAGTCTTAGTTTTCATTATCAAACCATAGCTTAGACAACTCTACTAGATGGTGAATTGAGTGTCTCCAGTGACTTCAACTTCTCAGCTGCTGCTATGGGATTTTTGTTACATCCAAGTCACATCAGCTGGGGGAGTATTTGGGTGGTGTCTGAGTCTAGACCAGCACTGTTCAATAGAAATACAGTGTGATCCACAAATGTAATTAGAATTTATCTATCTAGCAATGTTAAAAAAGTAAAAAGAAACCAGTTCAATTAATTTAATACCCTAGATATTAATTCAATATGTAAATTATTACATATTGATTGTAATTGTTTACAAACAGTTATTAATGAGGTAGTTTACATTCATTTCCTCATTGCATGTTCAAAATCCAATCTGTATTTTATACTCACAGCACAGCTCAATTTAGATCAAAGGAATTTTCACTTGTTCATGAACCACAGGAATTTGGTGCCTACCACAATGGACACCCCAGGTCTAGATCCTTTCATGACTTCAACTTAATGCTAAATAATGAATTATATTCTTCATTCCAACTAGATTCCAAATATCAGAAGTTCAAGGTCATGACTTTTATATGTGTATGTGTATTGTATTTTCATTACCTGGTGCTAATGATTGCACATAGAAGGTACATCACAACTCTGTGAATGTAAAGATGAAAACATCCCAGGTCATTCAATTCATATAAACTCTGTTCTTTTACAGATTTAACCAGACATTGGACATGGCTGAACATTTTAAAGAAGCAAGTCGATGTCCTATCTGCATGACTTATCTTGAAAACCCCGTATACCTAAAATGTGGATATGTCTCCTGCCTGAATTGCATCAATTCACTGCAGAAGGAGCCCCATCCGGAGGGTATGTTGTGCCCTTCCTGCACTGTGGTCTCACAGAAGAATGACATGAGACCGAATTGCCAGCTGGGTGATCTGGTTTCCAAGGTCAGAGAACTGGAGTCCCAATTGAAAACTATTCTACAGATGAACCCAAGGATGCTGAATTTCCAAGGTAAGGAATCTGTGTAAGTTCCCACAATGGCCCCTGAAATAAACAGCTATTTAAAAGGTTCAATATTAAAAATGGACATTAGTTTAATTCTGGCACCTAAATTTTCTATGTGCTACAAGCATCAGTTGTTCTCACCTCTGAGTGTAGATTAGAACCAACAGCACTGGATAATTTAAGGGAAATATATTTGGGTCATGCCCTAGACCTCTTTTGTCCAAAATTGTAGCTACTGCTGGCTGAAGAGTACTTTGAATGTTGAATAACATTAACCCAAAGTTAATCATTTGCCTCAGGCCTCCTAGCATTAAGCCTTAATTTTGATATAATGATAACAGTTTTAAAGTCTTCAATGTAACTACCCAGCCACCAAGATGAATTGGGAATGGAATCAAAAAGAAAAAAGTAAGTTAACTATATCAACATTATTTTACAATAAATAGAATATTTTTTTCTTCATTAATGATGTCTAAATTTTGATAGGCAAAGTGCTGTCATATATATTAAATTTGAGAGCAAACAATTTTGATGGTATCCACCTTCATGGATTTTGTTCATTAAAGAGAAGAATAATCAAATAACCACATAGCTTAATACAAACAGTAACCCAACTGGGAATAAAAGGCCCATTAGGCCATGAAACATGGTACATTATAAACAAGTCAATAGTGCTAGATTAATTTCCTCAGAAAAATTTTGCTTTAGTGAAACAAAAATTAAAGGAACATAATTCAACTCTATATTTGGGCATTTTCAATAGAAATGTGGAGTGGGTGTATAGTCTGTCCTTTTGCTAACTGTCTCATTTTTCTTCCACAGTGGATATGACTTTGGATGTTGACTCAGCCAATAACCTCCTAATCATTTCTGAAGACCTGAGGAGTGTCCGATGTGGACATAACAACCAGAATCATAAAGAGTGTGCTGAGAGATTCAGCTATGCAATTTGTGTTCTTGGCTCTTCTTGGTTCACGTCTGGCCGCCATTACTGGGAGGTAGATATAGGAACAAGTAAAGAATGGGATCTGGGAGTTTGTAAGGAATCTGTTAACCGAAAAGGAACCATTCTTTGGTCTTCAGATTATGGCTTCTGGACTCTGGGTTTGAGAGATGGAAATGTTTTCTCAACGAGCACTAAGCCACCTACTGCAGTCTGGGTGAAAACTTGGTTACACCGAGTGGGGATTTTCCTGGATATGGATATTGGAAAACTTTCTTTCTGTGACATTACTGATGGATCCCATATCTTTACATTCACCAACATTCCAATTTCAGAGCCACTGCGCCCATTCTTTTCTCCTTCAATTTCAAGCAATGGTGATAAAGGCTCCCTGAGTATTTGTCCTGTAATGAATCCACACATTCCATTCCTCCAGCACAAATCCAGGATAGACCAATAAAGCCAAGACAACAAAAACCTTTATTGAAAATTCATTTGTGCTTGTACCTGTGACCTTTCCTACCTGGAACACACATTGTAAAAGTAATAAAGAGCAGAAAAATTTGGAAAATTTATGTATCATGAACTCAGAAAAGATTTAATTGGAAAATAAATTGCATTTTAAATGATAAATTTTAAGATGGTTATTCTTTTTGAATATATGGCTATTGTTTTTGAATGCTCTGATCCCAAATAGAGGGGTGGGAGTCTATCAAGAGCTTAGCAAGTGCCTAATAAGGGAGGACAGGCCAGTATGTCAAGCCCAAAATGTTGTTGAAAATAACTACGAATACAGTCCTTTAACAAGTCAATCTTGGTGGTTACCTTGGATCCCAAAGGGAAAGGGAGGGAGGAATATAATAGATGGAATACAGGACATTTTTGGGGCAATGGAATTGTTCTACATGATCCTGCAAGGATGGATACAAACCACATCAAACTTCATCAAAATCTATAAGTGTACAGTACAAAATGTACAACACAATGTAAATCATTGACCATGGTTAGTAGCAATATTTCAATATTTATACATCAATTATAACAAATGTACCATCCATGTAAAATGTTATTAATAGGGTAAAGAGGAAAAGGGAGAGGATGTTGGGTATATGGGAAACACCTATATTCTGTATGTGATTTTCTGTAACCTAAAGCTTCTTTGAAGACAAAAATGAAAAAAATAAGACACTGGGTGAATAAATAGAACCAAATGTCACTGTACATACAAGACAACTGATTGTGACAGTTCCAGCAAGATGGTGTTGGCTTGGATGGGCATTCCCCAGGTCTTTCATAAAAAATGACTGAGAAGGGGCAAAATCTTACCCGAGTGAACTGTTTTGGGAATCCACAGAGCAGGAGGCTTCAGGACATTGAATTGGAGGGAACTGGACAAAGAGATAAAGAGCCCAAGGGAAAACTGTGAGTTTCCTACCCCTGTGGCTGGAAATGGCAGGCAGCTAAGCTTTATCCTCAAGGCAAAAAGCCTCCATGAACCCCCTGACGCTCACCAGCCACCGTGTTGGAAGGAACATTCTTTGGGAGGAAGAGGGTTCTGGCAAAGGGTGGAGAGGGTTTCATTTTTATGGGTTTGGTTATCTGGGCACCCTATGAACTTTGGGGAGCATACGAGCTGGCGATAAGGTGGCCCTGGGAATAGAGGAGAGGGAAAACTGCTCAGGCAACCTGACACACCAAGCTGCCCTGGGAGAGAGGAATTTGGGTGGGGAGAGGGCTGAAACAAGCAACTGACTTGTTCAGAGCTGAAAACTATCAAAATTCCAATTCCCATAAAGGAGCGTACACTTAGGAAGCCTCAATAAGCCTTCAAGTTCTTATTTGGAGTCTCCTGGGAGGAGGAGGGGTCTGGAAGAGGGTTGAGAGTGGTTTCTTTGCAGTGAGTTTGGTCACCAGCATCCCCTTTGAATCTTGGAAGGGACCTGGACCTGACCAGGAGAGCAGAGGGAGGATCCACTCATACAGACTGTCAAGCCCAGCTGTCCTGTGAGAGAAAGCAATTAGAATAGAAAGGGGGTGGTGTCAAATAGGAACCTAAAAAACAGGACTCTGGCTAAATTCAAAGAATCTAACCTGCTTGAGGGAAAGTGGGTGGGTAGCTTTCTGAAAGGAGAAAGTTTAGCTCAGTGGAGGAGTTCCCACCTTGAATACACGAGATCCCTGGTCTGATTCCTGGCTCTTCTTAGAGAAGTGATCCATTGGGTTATCAAACATCCTGCTGATACTTTAGGACAGGAAGCATATAAACATTCCTTTGTATTAGCTTTTCTTGGATCTCTTATTTAAAAAAAAAAAGGTTCCTTTTTAAAATTTAACTTAGTTTACTCACTAAAACCTGGTTCAAAACCTGCAAAGGGCAGGGTGCAGGGTAATTGATTGATAAGCACCAGCAGCCTGAGAAGCTCACTAGGGGCCTAAGAGAGAAGGTTGTTTTTCCATGGTTTTTGTTTGTCTGCTTGTTTGTTGTACTTTTCTTTCTTTTTTTAATCTCCTTTTCGCCCCTTTTTAAAATTAGTTGCTGCTCTCTTGTTTTATTTTTCCTCTTCGTTTCCCCATTTTTTTCTTTTCCAATTTTTTCTACCTATGCTATTTCTTTTCCTTCTTTCATAATTCTATCTTTTGCTTTCTTTTGCTGTTCTTATATTCCACCTCTTTATGTTTGGTCTTGTATTTTTCTTGTTTTTGCTTCTCTTTCCTTTTTCTCTATTTTTTTTCTTTTTTTTACTTTTATCTGTTTGTCTTTTCTCTTTCTCTCTCTTCTCATCATTCTGGCGTTTTAATTCATCCTATATATTTTTATCTATTTGTTTTCTCATCTCATTCTTTGTTCTCCACTTTTTTATTCTTATTCCTTTCCACTTTTCACTCTAGCTATTCATTTTCTTAGGTCTTATGTAGTTCCTTTTCTATGTTTTACTATTATTAATACTATTATTCTTTTTCTCTTCTCCCTTTCTTCCTTTTCTCTGGCTCTAATTTTTTTTCAAGGGAACATAGACAACAGCAAGGAAATAGAAAAAGAGGAACAAAGTGTCAAAGTGTAAACTTACCTCACACAAAACAACAGCAACAAATTAAAACACTAGATTGGAGAGTAGCCAATCTGCTGAACAAACCCATCAAGATAAACGCATGCCTAAAGACTAACAAAAAATACAACCCATACTAAGAAACAGGAAGACATGGCCCATTTCAATGAACCAACTGAAAAACAGGAGGAGATGCAAAACATGGAAAAACTAATCAGAGATATCTAAAAACATCTCATGAATCAACTGAATGAAGTAAAGGAAGAGATTAAGGATATTAAGAAAACACTGGGACTCTCTTGCTTGCAGTTGTAGTCTGTCTTGGTTCCTTGGTGTGCTGGTTGTCCATCTTCACTTTTTTGGTAGTTGTCCTGGACTAGAGTGGACTTACTGTTATTCTGCTATAGACTTATTGTGATTCCAGCAATGGAAGAAATTATGTCATTGATGTGGAGACAGTGGCCACTGGAGGTGCTAAGAAATAATGATCATAAACATTTATGCAACTAACCAGGGTGCTTCAAAATACATGAGGCATACATTGGAAAAACTAAGTGGAGAAATAGATGCCTCTGCAATTATAGTGAGGGACATTCATACAACATTATCACCATTAGACAGTACATCTAGACAGAGAATTAATAAAGAAACAATGACTTCGAATAATACATTAGATGATCTGGACCTAATAAACATATAGAGACTATTGCACTCAAATACAGTGGGATATCCATTCTTCTCGAGCGCACAGGGATCATTTTCCAGGATAGACCATATAGTAGGCCACAGAACAACACTCAATGAATGAATTCAGAAAGACTGAAATTATACAAAGTAATTTCTCTGAACATAATGGAATGAAGCTGAAAATCATTTAGGGAAAGAGAACCAGATTAGGAAAAAGATATGTAAATTGAACAACACACTCTTGGACAAACAGTGGGTCAAGGAGGAAATCGAATAGAAATCAATAACTACCTTGAAATAAATGAAAATGACAGGACACCATATCAAAAACCTACGGGATGCAGCAAAATCTGTACTGAGAGGAAAATCATAGCCATAATGCCTATATTTAAAAAAGAAGAAAGAACTAAAATAAATAATCTAACTGCAGACCTGGAGGAATTAGAAAAACCATAACAAACTAACCACAAAGGAAGTAGAAAGAAGGAAATAACAAAGATCAGAGCAGAACTAAATGAAAATGAAAAAAAAATTCGCTAGAAAAAATAAACAAAACCAAAGTTGATTCTTTGAGAAGATCAATAATATTGACAAACCCTTTGCTAGACTAACAAAGAAAAAAGGAGAAGAGATGCAAACACATTAAAAAAAAAAAAAAAAAAAAACAGCAACCAGGGAAGCGATATCACTACTGGCCCCACAGAAATAGAGTATCATAAGAGGATATTTTGAAAAATTATATAACAACAAGATTGATAATTTAGAGGAAATGGACAAATTCCTAGAAAAACACAAGCAGACTATATTGATGAACTCAACAGACAAATCACAAGTAATGTGATACAATTAGTTATTATAAACCTCCCAACTAAGAAAATCTGAGGACCATATGGCTTCACAGGTTATTTCTACCTCATATTCCAGAAAGATCTAACACCAATCCTGCTTGAACTCTTCCAAAAAATAGAAGTGGAGGAAACATTGCCTAACTTATTTTATGATGTCAACATAATCCTAATACCAAAGCCAAACAATGATGCAACAAGAAAGGAAAATTATAGAGCAATCTCACTAATGAAACTAGATGCTAAAATCCTCAACAAAATGCTTGTTAATGGTATTCAACAACACATCAAATGAATTATACACCATGACCTTCTGTGTTTCATCTCTGTTATGCAAGGATGGTTCAACATAAGAAAATCAATCAATGGAATACACCACATAAATAGACCAAAAGGAAAAAATCAAATGATTATCTCTTTAGATGCAGAAAATGCATTCAACAAAATACAACACCCTTTCCTGACAAAAACCCTACAAAAGATAGAAATAGAAGGAAATTTCCTCAACATGATAAAGGGTATACATGAAAAACCCACAGTTAACATAATATTCAATGGATTCTATGTTCTATTCTATTCTAGATTCATATTCTGAGATTGGGAACAAGACAAGGATGCCCACTTTTACTGTTCCTATTTAACATTGTATTATAAGTACTTGCTCAAGCACATAGAGAAGAAAAAGATATAAAGATGTCCAAATTGGAAAGGAATAAGTAAAAATTTCATTGTTTGCAGATGACATGATCCTATACCTAGAAAGCCCTGAGAAATCTGCCAAAAGCTTCTAGAGTTTATAAATGAGTTCAGTAAAGTCACAGGTTATAACATCAATGTGCAAAAATCAGTAGCATTTCTTTACACAAATAATGAGCAAGCTGAGGAGGAAATCAAGAAAAAAAATCCCATTTACAATAGCAACTAAAAGAATCAAATTCCTAGGAATAAATTTAACTAAAGATATAAAGGATTTGTTTGCAGAAACTACAAAACACTGTTAAAGGAAATCAGAGAAGACAAACAAATGGAAGAATATTCCCTGTTCATGGATACGAAGACAAAACATCAAAATGACTATCTGATCCAACTGATCTACAGATTTAATGCAATCCCAATAAAAGTCAAAAGAGCCTTTTTTACTGAACTGGTGAAACTAACCATATTAGGCAGCCAAAGGGGTGCTGATGCAAAACACAAGAAATTGGTTGGTTTTAAAAAAGGGTATTTTTGGGGGGTAGAAGTCCACAGTTACCAGGCCATAAAGCGTAAGTTACTTCCCTCACCAAAGTCCATTGCCAGATGTTGGAACAAGACAGCTGCCAATGTTTGCCAGGTTTCAGGCTTCTTGGGTTCCTCTCTTCCTGGGGCTTGCCTCTCTCTGGGCTCAGGCTTGCTTTGTGCCACAAGGTCAGCTGTAGACTATCAGGCTAATGGCTTGCTTCTCTTCCCAGGGCCTTCTCTCTTTCCTCACAACCAAGCTCCTCTGTAATCTACTTCCCAGGGCTCCTCAAGACTCTGCATCACAACTCCATCTCAAAACTGCTCCAACACTGTCCTTTACCATACCTTTTATCTTTGAGACCCCACCCACCAAAGGGTGGGGCTCAACGCTTACTGTCCTGGCCAAGTCAATGTCCTAATCATAACTTAATCATGCCCAGATTAACAGACCAGTTTACAAGCATAATCCAATATCTATTTTTGGAATTCATAATTATATCAAGCTGCCAAACTGCTACACTAACTATGAAATTTATCTGGAAAGGCATGGGGCCCCAAATAGCCAAAGACATATTGCAAAAGAAAAATGAAATTGGATGAATCACATTACCTGTCTTTAAAACATACTACAAAGCTACAGTGGTCAAAACTGCATGGTATTGGCAAGAGGATAGACATACTGAAAAATGGAACCCAATTGAGAGTTCTGATATAGACCCTTGTATTTATTGTCAACTGATATTCAACAAGGCCAACAATCCCATTCAACTTGGAGAGAATGGCCTCTTCAACAAATAGTGCTTGGAGAACTGGATATCCATATCCAAAAAAATGAGAAAGGAACACCATATCACACTTTATACAAAAATTAATTCAATATGGATAAAAGATCTAAATACAAGCAGCAAGGCCATAAAAACCTTAGTAGATAATGTAGGGATGCATCCACAGGATCTTCTAATAAGAAATGGCTTCATGAATGTCACACCTAAAGGATGAGCAGTGAAAGAATAAAATAGATAAATGGGACCTCCTCAAAATTAAAAACTTTTGCACCTCAGAGGAGTTTGTCAACAAAGTGAAAAGGCAGCCTATTCAAGGGGAGAAAATATTTGGTAACCATATATCTGAAAGGGGCCTTATATCCTGCATATATATAGAAATCCTACACCTCAAAAATAAAAAGACAATCCATTTTAAAAATGGGCAAGTTATTTGAATAGACACTTCTCCAAAGAAGAAATACAAATGGCTAAAAAGCACATGAAAATATTCTCAACATCACTAGCTATTAGGGAAACAGAAATCAAAACTACAATGAGACATCATCTTACATGCATTAGACCAGTGACTATTTAAAAAGTAAAAGATTACAAGTGTTGGAGAGGATGAGGAATGGGAATTCTCACCCACTGCTGGTGGGAATGTAGAATGGAGCAGTCACTGTGGAGAACAGTATGGTGGTTCCTCAGAAAATTAACTATAATACTGCCAAATGATCTGGCAATTCCCCTGCTGGGTATGTATTACATAGACAAATTGAAAACAAGGACATGAACAGATATATGCACACCAATGTTCACAGCAGCATTATTAACTATTGCCAAAACTTGGAATCAACCCAAATGCCCTCCAACAGATGAATGGATATACAAATTGTGGTATGTACATACAACGGAATATTACTGAGCTGTAAGAAGGAATACAGTATTAACACATGGGAAAACATGGATGAATCTTGAGGATGTTATGTTGAGTGAAGCAATCCAGTCATTGAAAGACAAATATTACATGACCTCTCTCATATCAATTAAGCAAACTGAGTAAACTCATAAAGCTAGAGTCTCGAAGAAAAGTTAAGAGGAAATAGAAAGGAAGAAGAAGACTGTGAGCCAATGGCCATATCGGCAAAATGTATGATAAGGTGGAAGTGTGTAGTTATGCAGTGAAGGGGCATGACAGTGGTGCAGTGATATTATTGGATTAGGTGGTGCAGGTATGTCAGGGGGGTAAGGTGTGGAGGGGGAGTTGGACTGTACATGGAACTGGGGGAAGGATTGGGGGAGGGAGCAGGTGAACACTGGGGATTGGTAGGTACTTGGTTGAAACTACAATGTTGTGAATGCTCTTTTGGCAATAAGGCAAGGTAGGGTTACTGGTTTAAGGTGTTGGAAGTGGGGGGTATTTGGGATAGGATACACCTGGGGCAAGCTTCTAGGGAGTGTGTGAGTGTTCATCTCGAAAAAGTGTGTTTTATCAATAGTTAGATACCCATATAATGAGAGGGAAGGTGTTGGACTCCCATCCTGGGGAGGCTCACTAAGTTCTCAAATAGAGGGCCTGGAGTCTCTCAAGAACATGGGTGGCACCCAATAGGGGAGGACAAATCAGTGTGTCAAACCCTCAGTGTCATTGCAAGTAAATATGAATCTGGTCCTGCAAAGATTGAAACCTGGTGTTTGTTGTGGATCCTGAGGGGAAGGGGACAGAAGAGTAGAATAGATGGAACAGGTGGCATTTTGAAGGCAATGGAAGTATTCTACATGACCTTGCAATGACGGATACAGGCCATTTTAAGTTTCATTAAAATTCATAAAACCGTATGGTCCAAAATGTAAACCATAATGTAAACTTTTGACCATGGTTGGTAGCTATGTTTCAATATCTGTACATCAGTTGCAACAAATGTACCTTCCACATATAAAATGTTATTAATAGGGGAAAGGAGAAGAGTGGAAGATGTTGGATATATGGGAGTGCCTGATATCTGTACATGACTTTGCTGTGACCTAAAACTTCTTCAAAGACAAAATGAAAAAAGTAAAACACTGGGGGAATAAATGTAAGACAATGACACTCTACATACAGGGCAACAGATCTTAGAGTGATGAAAGGCAAAATGTCAAAAAAATTATTTTATGTTTTTTCATTATATTTTATTATCCCCAATTTTTTCATTATTTTTTATTTTTTACCTTTTTTTGTATTTTATTTCTTAATGTTAAAACTATCATTATTATTTCATTTTCATATTAATTGTATTTGGCTGTTTTATTGGCTTCATTTTTGAAAAAGTTTTGGGTCACAGAAGGGTTACAACTATGGCAGGGGAGGACAATTTGTGTAGGGTGTCAGTGATGTGGGACACATGGGAGAAAGTTCACCTGGACATACAGATAAGGAATATAAATGTGTTAAAAGCTTCATGGGGCATTGTCATGGTGCGGAGTTTCACACAATAACGAAAAGAATATTGAATTCCCATCCTAGGGAGTTCTACCACATTCTCTAATGGAACACCAATAATCCCCCAAGTACAGAGGCTATGGTTACTGAAGGAGGATGTTCCACTGATGGTTCCTTGATATTGATGACTGTTTTTATGAATAGTTACTCTTGAAATTGAAACTTAGCTTAGTATTATAGGGTGCCTAAGTATTACCTCCTGAGAGCCTCCTTGTTGTTCAAATGTAGCCTCTCTTTAATCCAAACTCAGTGTATATTTGCAATAACTTCTGCCCAACATGGGACATGACTCTCCGGGATGAGACTCCCTAATGCTGAGGGATTACTACCAAGCACCAATTCGCAGTGCAACTAGAAAAAGACCTTAACCTAAAGGGGCAAAAGGTAAAGACAAGTGAGTGTATATTGCTAAGAGACTTCAAAGTGAGTTGGGAGGTCATTCCAGAGGTTAAGCTTATGCACTTCTCAGAAGGATCCCATTGACTGCCAAATTAGACACTACCAAAAATAGTGGGGCACCTGAGTGCTCTGGAGACACACAGGCACTATGGTCAGGGCAGATAGCTCATGAGTTTGCTGCCTTTCCAGTGAGCCCTACTTTGGGATTTGTGCTTCCCAGTGTGGTGGAATTGGACTCAGTTGTGATTTCCCTACATATGGCTCTTCTGTATACTTTCTATTTGAACCTATAGTTGGTGCTGGAGTTTGTAGGTGTACATCCAAGAGATTTGAATCTGTAAGCTGTCCATGTGCCAGCTAGGTCCTGGCCCTCAATGGAGTTGCAACACCTACTCTCCAGTTCATTGGACTCACCCAGGAAAACTAAAAAGTAGATGATGACAGACAACCACCATACCAAGGACCCAAGAGAATCTACAACTGCAAGCAAGAGAGTCCCATCCATCAGCCATATGGGACTGAAGCCCCCTCTCAATTAGAGGTGGAGTGGGCATTACCATCCCAGAATCCTCAGGATTGGGTAATGAAATATGGATTAGAGTGGACTGCCTGATATTCTGCTATACACTTACTGTGATTATAGAAATAGTAGAACTTATATCGTTGATGTGGAGGCAGTGGCCACTGGAGGTTTTGAGATCAGGGACAGGAAAATAGGTGTAATATAGGGGGCATTTTTGGGACTTGGGAATTGTCCATAATGACATTGCAATGACAGATACAGGCCATTATATATTTTGCCATAACCTACATAATTGTGTGGGATAGAGTGATAACTACAATGTAAGCTATAATCCATGCTTAGTGGCAATGCTCCAAAATGTGTTGATCAATTGCAATGAATGTTCCACACTAATGAAGGATGTTGTTAATGTGGGTAAATGTGGGAGGGTTGGGGAATAGGGCATATGGGAATCCCCTATAATCTTTAGGTGATATTTATGTAATCTAAATATCTTTTTATTTTTTATTTTTTTTAAAACAATTTATTGAAGTATATCATTCATACATGAGCATATATAAACTATAAATGTTCAGTAAACACCATGATCTTACAAAACAAACATGCATAACAACATACAGGGCTTTCACACATCACTGCCCCACACACAAACACCCTGCATTGTTGTGAAACATTTGTTAACAAATTATGAAAGTGCATCATCAAAGTAGTAATACTAAGTATAGTCCCTTTCTGCCTCCCCTATACATTTTTTTTTGTAAAATGATATATAATACATATGCATATATGTGCATTTGTTTACATAAATGTTATTTGTTATATATATATGTATACATTTTATAAAGGTGCCTAGATTACCCAAATATTACTCAGAAACTACAGGTATTCCCATGCTCCCCACCGCCCACACCCCCAACAACCCCCCACACAACCATTCCCCATCCACGTGGTACTACACCCGCAATGGATATACACATCCTGGTGCCTTGCCACCGAGCATAGACCACAGTTCACATCACAGGCCACACTCTCTCCCACACAGTTCTGCATGGTATATGCTGATGGAAAATGGCCTACATTCGTCGCTGCTTCACCACTCAGGACAACCCCCAAAGTCCGAAAAAAGCCCAAGCATTACAACTGCCCCTCCTCACCCTGCCCCAAAAATGTCCAATGGCCACCGGCTCCACCTCACTGTTACAATTTCTTCCATTACTTGAATCACAATATGTAAACAGAACACCACCAAGTCCACTCTAGTCCACAGCTCCTCCCCCCATCCTGAGGGGACTTGGAAGGTGATGTCCACTCCACCTCCAAGTGAGAGAGGGCTTATATTCCATGGATATAGTGGATAGGATTATCCTGCCTTCAGCTGCAGGTCCTCTCCATTCCCTGGGATGTCTGTTGCCCATCGTCGTCTCCTCGCCAG
>JAQZBX010054637.1:0-18598 GCA_029593785.1 Cabassous unicinctus
GTTATTTGTCTTTTTATTTTCTAGGTGTAAGATTTCTTCATATATGAGGGATATTAGGCTCCTATCACATATATCATTGCTAAATATTTTCTCCCAATTGTGTAGACTGCTTTTTTACTTCTTGATAATGTCCTTTGAGCTGCAAAAGGTTTTAATTTTGAGGAGATGCCATTTATCTATTTTTTCTTCTCCTGCTTGTGCCTTGGGTATGAAGTTAATGAAATGTTTTCCTATTATAAGTTCGTGTATATCCTTCCTTAGATTATCTACCAAGGTCTTTATGGTCTTGGCTCTTATATTTAGAACTTTGATCCATTTTGAGTCCATTTTTTAATAAGGTGTGAGATGGTGTTCCTCTCATTCTTTTGGATATGGATATCCAGTTCTGCAAGCATCATTTTTTGAAAAGGACATCCTCTCCCAACTGAGTGGGCTTGTTGGCCTTGTCGAATATCAGATGACTGTATATGCGAGGATCTATATCAGATATCTCAATTCAGTTCCGTTAGTGAGTATGTCTATCCTTGTGCCAATACCATGCAGTTTTGAACACTGTAGGTTTATAGTGTGTTTTAAAATCAGGTAGTGTTATACCTCCAACTTCATTTTTCTTTTTCAATATGCCCTTTGCAATTCAGGGCCTCTTACCTTCCAAATAAATTTTGTAGTTAGTTTTTCCAATTCCTTAAAAAATACAGTGTTAATTTCTATTGGGATTGCATTAAATCTGTAGATTAGTGTGCGTAGGATAGACATTTTGATGATGCTTAGTTTTCCTATCCATGAACAGGGAATATTCTTCCATTTATTTAAGTCTTCTTTGATTTCCTTTAACAGTGTTGTATAGTTTTCTGTATATAACTCCTTTACACCTTTAGTTAAATTTATTCATTGGTATTTGATACTTTTGTTACTATTGTAAATGGTATTTCTGTCTTCATTTCCTCCCCAGATTTCCCATTATTGGTGTACAGAAATGCTACTGATTTTTGAGCATTTATCTTATAGCCTGTGACTTTACTGAACTCCTTTATAAGTTCTAGAATCTTTGTTGTAGATTTCTCAGGGCCTTCTATGTATAGGATCATGTCGTCTGCAAATAGTGAAATTTTTAATTCTTCCTTTCCAATTTGGATGCCTTTTATATCTTTTTTTGTCTCAGTGCTTGAGCAAGTACTTCTAAGACAATGTTAAATAGGAGTGGTGATAGAGGACATCTTGTCTTGTTCCCAATATTAGAGGGAAAGCCTTTAGGATTTCACCATTGAAGATGATGTTAGCTGTGGGTTTTTCATATATACCCTTTATCATGGTCAGAAATTTTCCTTCTATTCCTATCTTTTGCAGTATTTTTATCAGGCAAGAATGCTGCATTTTGATGAATGCTTTTGCTGCATCTATAGAGATGGTCATGTGATTTTTTTCTTTCAATCTATTTATGTGGTTTATTACATTGATTGATTTTCTTATGTTGAACCATCCTTACGTACGCAGGATGGAAACCACTTGGATATGGTGTATAAATCGTTTGATATGTTGTTGAATGTGATCAGCAGGTATTTTTTGAGAATTTTAGCATCTAGTTTCATTAGAGAGATTGGTCTGTAATTTTCCTTTCTTCTGGCATCTTTGTTTGGCTTTGGTATTAGGGTAATATTGGCATCATAGAATGAGTTAAACAATGTTCCTTCTACTTCTATTTTTTGAAAGAGTTTAAGCATGAGTGGTGTTAGCTCTTTCCAGAATGTTTGATAGAATTCAGCTGTGAAGCCATCTTGAACTGGGCCCTTCTTAGTTGGGAGGCTTTGATGACTGGGTCTAACTCTTTACTTGTAATTGGACTGTTGAGTTCTTCAATTTCCTCTTTTGTCAAATTAGGCTGCTTGTGAGTTTTGAGTTTTTAGGAATTTGTCGATTTCCTCTAATTTGTCATTCTTGGTGGCATATAATTTTTTAAGATATCCTCTTATGATGATATTCATTTTTCTGGGGTAAGTGGTGATATGCCCTTCCTCATTTCTTATTTTGTGTATTTGCATCTCCTCTCTTTTTTTCTTTTTAGTCTTGCTAAGGGTTTGTCCATTTAATTGGTCTCAAAGAACCAGTTTTTGGTTTTGTTTATTTTTTCTAGTGCTTTTTTATTTTCTATTTCATTGAGTTTTGCTCTAATCTTTGTTATTTCCTTCTTTCTATTTCCTTTGGGGTTAATTTGTTGTTTTTTTCCCCAATTGCTCCAGGTGTGCCATTAAGTCTTCAATTTTAGCTCTTTCTTCTTTTTTAATATATACATTTATGGCTTTGAATTTCCATCTCAGTACAGGTTTGGCTGAATCTCATAGGTTTTGATATGTTGTGTTGTCATTTTCATTCGTTTCAAGAGAGTTACAGATTTCTTTTGAGATTTCCTCCTTGACCCACTGTTTTTCTAATACTGTGTTGTTTAACTTCCATATCTTTGTGCCTAATCTGATTCTATGGCCCTTAGTGTTTTCCAGTTTCATTCCATTGTGGTCAGAGAATTTACTTTGTTTAATCTCAATCTTTCTGAATTCATTTATAATTGTTCTGTTGACTAGCATGTGGTCCATCTTAGAGTATGATCCATGTGCACTTGAGAAGAATATTTATCCTGCTGTATTTGGATGTAGCATTCTGTACATATCTATTAGTTCCAGGTCCTCTAACGTATTATTCAGAATCTTTGTTTCTTTATTGATTCCCTGTCAAGATGTTCTGTCTAATGGTGATAATGGAGTATTAAAGTCCCCCACTATAATTGTAGAGGCATTTATGTCTCCACTTAGTCTTTCCAGGTTTTGTGTAATGTGCATTGAGGTGCCCTGATTTGGCACATAAATGTTTATTATTGTTCTTTCTTCTTGAAAGATTACCCATTTTACTAATATATAGTGTCCATCTTTCTCTCTTATACTAGTTTTGCATTTAAAGTCTAATTTGTCTGATATTAGTATAGCTACCCCACCCTTTTTTGGTAATTGTTTGCTTGTAAAATTGTTTTCAGCCATTCACTTTCAGCCTACTTGAATCGATGTGTCTAAGGTGGGTTTCTTGTAGACAACATATAGATGGGTCATATTTCCTTATCTAGTCTGCCAATCTGTGTTTCTTGACTGGTGAGTTTAATGCATTAACATTCAGTGTTATTCCTATCAAGGATTTTCTTCCATCAGCCATATTTTCTATGGGTTTATGTATGCCATATGTTGATTTTCCCTTTTTTGTCTTTTTATTTGTTCTTACGCTATCCTTCAACTCTCACTACCCTGTTTTTTCCTTTCAACCTGTAGAACTTTCTTTAGTATTTTTTGAAGGGCAGGTTTCTAATTGGCATACTCTCTTAATTTCTGGTTTTTTTTTGTGTGTGAATATTTAGAACTCTCCATCATTTTTGAAATCCAGCTTTGCTGGATAGAGAATTCGTGGCTGGAATTTTTTTTCTTTGAGTAACTTGACTATGTCATACCAATGTCTTCTTGCCTCCATGGTTTCAGATGAGAAATCAGCACTAAACTTATTGAGCTTCCCTTTTATGTGATGGTTCTCTTTTCTCTTCCTGCCTTGAGTAATTTCTCTTTTTCATGAGCACTGGACATTTTGATATATATATGTCTTGGGATTAGCCTGTTGAGATTTATAGTGTTTGGGGTGCGCTGTGCTTCCTGGACATGTACATCTATCTCCCTCAATAAGGTTGGGGATTTTTTAGCCATTATTGCCTTCAACACTCCTTCTGTTCCCTTTGCTTTCTCTTCTCCCTCTGGGATGCATAAAATGTGTATGCTTGTCCATTTTGTGTTGTCATTTAAATCCCTAAGTCCCTGAAGGATTTTTTTCTGTCTTTTTTATGTATCTGTTCTACTATCTCTTTGATTTCAGATGTACTGTCTTCGGCATCACTAATTCTTTCTCTTGCCTGTTCAAATCTGCTGGTATGTGATTCCAGTGACTTATTGATTTCTTGGATTGTGCTGTTCATCACCATTATATTCATTACCTTTTTATGTAAATTTATCATCTTCAGTATGTTCTCCCACTGTCTTATTAATATCCTTAATCTTTTCTTTCTCTTCTTTAAGTTGGTCTATGATATTTGTTTGGAAAGCTTTGATTAGTTGTTCAATGTTCTGAATCTATTCCTGGTTTTTAGTTTGTTCATTTAACTGGTCCATGTCTGCCTGTTTCTTAGTATGATTTGTAATTTTTTGTTGCTTTCTGGTCATGATTTGTCTTGATGGGTTTATTGATTTGATTAGCTTATCTCTCTGCTCTAGAGTTTTGTTTAGCTGCTGGTTTTGTTTGTGCATTAAGTTTTCTCTTTGACACTTTGCTCTTCTTGTTCTGTTTCCTTGCTGTTTTCTATGTTCCTTTGAAGGAAAAAGATTACGGCAAGAGAACTTGAAAAAGATTAAAAAAAAAAAAAGGATAAGAGAAATAAATGAATATTTAACTCATGTAAGCAGTGTAGAGTAATAGGAATAAAAAATTGGAGTACCTCCAATGAAAAGGGAAACTGAATAGGGAAAAATATATGGAATGATTTAAAAGGCTAGAATGATGATAAGAGAGAGAAAGAGAAAAGAAAAGACACAAAGAAAAAAGTTAATAAAGAAAGTAAACAGAATAGACAAGATAGAAATTGACACCTGTAAATTGAAGACTAATTTAAAAAAAAGGTGGAATGCAAGAACCACAACAGAAAGCAGAAGATAGAAAGATGAAAGAAGGAAAAGAGATAGCATTGGTAGACAAAATCAGTATACAGTGAAAATGGGAAATCAAGGAAGGAGAAGCACAGCAAAGAAGAAACAAGCTAGCAGCACCTAATTTTAAAAAAGGGGGGGAAAGGAAAGAGGAAAGAAAAACAAGAAACAAAACAACAACAAAAACAGAACAAAACAAAACAAAACAAACAAACAAAAAAACACAAAAACACGAGCAAGTAATCAAACAAAGCTAAGGAAGAACAGCTTTCATTCTTGGGCACTTGTGGAGCCTCTCAGACTCCCTGTGTTCATCAATCAATTACCCTGCAGTTTCTCACTGCAGGTTTTGAGGCAGGTTTTAGCAAGTAAACTAAGTTAATTTTTTTAAGTAAGTTTTTTTTTTTTTTAGAAAAATAAGGGACCCAAAGAAGCTAGTACAAAAATAATGTCTATGTTTTCCCTGTTCTACAGTATCAACTGGATGTTAGATATCTTTGTGGATCATGAATCTTAGAGGAGATGGGAATCGAACTAGGGACCTTATATATTTTAGGAAGAAATTTCTCCACTGAGCTACCTTTTTAATTGGGTCAGTTAGCTCTCCAGAAAGCTATTCAGTCACTTTCCCCCAGGCAGGTTTGGCTCTCCTAGGGCAGCTGGATTCAGTAGGCAGTATTAGAAGATTCCCCTTAACCTCTCCTGGTCAGGTTGAGTTCCCTTTTGAAATTCAAATGGAACCCTGATGACTGAGTACACCACACTGAAGTGATTTTTCAAGTCTCTTCTAGACCAACCCCTCCTCCCACGGGACCTTAAATTGGCTCTTATAACTTATTAAATGCTTCCCACTGCCTGACTCCCTTAGGGGAGTTGAAATTCTGATAGTGCTCAGCCAGAACTATTACATTGGCTGACTCCACCCCTCTCAGGCCAAGCCTCTGTATCTCAGGTTGGTTAGGTAAATCAGGCTTCTTCAGCATATTCACATCACCCCTCAGCCTGGTGCCATTTTGAGCTGGCTGGTGTTCTCCCCAAAGCTCTAAAGGTGTCCAGGCAGCCAAACCCACAGAAAAGAAAGCCCTCTCCACCCCTTGCCAGAACCCTCCCACTCTTGGAGAATGCTCCCTCTCACTGGTTGGCCGGCGGGAGTTGGGGCTCACTCTGGTTCTTTGTCCTGAAGGTGTGGCTTAGCCATCTGTGATTTCCACAGGGCTAAAAACTCATGGTTTTATCTTGAGCAATCTATCTCCCTGTCCAACTCCTTCCACATCAATTTCCCAAAGCCTCCTGCTGTCTGGGCTCACAGAACAACTCACTCTGGCAGGATCCTGTCCACAATTAGCCATCTTTTGCGAGAGAGATAGTGAGTGCCCACTTAATCCGATGCCATCTTGCACCTGACTCCCTGAAATAAATCTTTACATCTTTGACTAATTGATTTTTGACAAGGATACTAGGTCCAATCATGGCAAAGAATAGTTTCTTCAACAAATGGTGCTGGAAGAACTGGATATTCATGTGCAAAAAATGAAGGGGAACCCCTATCTCACAGCATACACAAAATGGGTCAAACACATAATAAAGGACTAAGAATACAAAACTCATAGAAGAAAACATAGGGAAGCAGTTTCAGGAACTTGCAGTTGGCAATGGTTTATTAGACTTTACACCCAAAGTGCAAACAACAAAAGAAAAAAAAAAAGATAAATGTGACCTCATCAAAATGAAAAACATTTGTGCAACAAAAGACTTTATTACAAAAGTGAAAAGGCAACCTATCCAGTGATAGAAAATATGTGGAAACTCATATCCAATAAGGGTTTAATATCCAGAATATATTCTTAATATCCTTCAACTCAACAACAAAAAGAACAACAAACCAATTAATACATGGGAAAAAGACTTGAATAGATATTCATGCAAAGAAGCTATACAAATGACCAAAAAGTACACAAAAACTTTCTCAACATCATTAGCTATTAGACAATACAAATCAAAACCACATTGAGATTCCATTTCATACCCATTAGAATGGCTAGTATTTAAAAACTTGAAAAATTTAAGTGTTGGAGAGAATGTGTAAAAATAAGAACACTCATTCATTACTGGTGCTAATGCAAAATGGTGCAGCTGCAGTGGAAGAGAGTTTGGTAGTTTAACAGAAAGTGAAGTACAGAATTACTACATGACTCAGCAATCATATAACCAAAAAATTTCAAAGCAGGGACTCAAACATATATTCGCACACAATATTCATAGCGGCATCATTCACAATTCCAAAATGATGGAAACAACCCAATTGTGCATCACCTGATGAATGGATAAGCAAAATGAGGCATACACATACAATGGAATTTGATTTGGCAACTAAAAGGAATAAAGTTGTGATCGTTGTACAAATATGGGTGAAATTTAAAGACATCATTTGGAGTGAAATAAACCAGATACAAAAAAAGCAAATAGTGCATGATCTCACTGATATGAAATAATTAGAATAACCAAACTCATATCAGTATCTAGAATATAGGTTACCAGGAGACTGAGTAGGGGTATGAAATAGGAAGTTAAGCCTTAAAATGTACTGAGTTTCTCTTTGGGACAATGGAAAAGTATGTGTAATGGATGGCATTGATGATAGCACAATATAGTGAATGTAATTAACAGGACTGAATTATATATTTGAATGTAGTTAAAAGGGGATATTTTAGGGTATTTACATAATACTAGAATAATTTTTTTAAAGAATCCATGGAGCTGCACAACACAAACAGTAAATTCTAAGTTAAACCATGGGAAATTAAGCCACAAATATAAAAATGTGCTTTCATCATTTGTAACAAATGCACCACACCAATGCAATGTGATAATCATAGGTAGTTTATGGGAAACCTGTATTTTATGTATGATTTTCTGTCAATCCATAACTACTCTAATGAAAAATAAAAATATGTAATTATTAGATTACTAGTGTAAGTAATAAAGTGCTTTTAACTTATTGATGAACAGAATGTTGTTTTAATAAAAAAGAATATTATATTAATAATATTATTTTAGAGTTTTTTGATAACTTACTAAATTTAAAGAATGTTTTAATGGAACGCTTTCTAAGTTTCTCAGCACTATTTATGTAGAACAATGTGCATTATGCTTTGGTCAACAAATAAAGTGTTCTCTGATTAACTGAAAGTAAGTGAACATTTATCAAAAATCAGATTATTTCAAGTTATGTTTTAATATCTTTTAATTTTCTACATCATAAAAGCAGTATTATTCATTCTATATCTGTGGAATTCTCTAGATTAATTAATATCCTCATTTGAAATTTCAAGCAATTCACACAATGACATTACATAATTATTTTACTCATTGGAAAGAATAATTTATTTAAATATTCATAATATTGTACTATACTCTTGTAATCTAAAACTTATGTATTTAGTTATTAAAATTTTGTCAATTGTTAATAGTATTGTTGTTAAATTTCAGAATAATTGGTTATATTTCAATGTACGTATTTCATTTTACATAATTTTGCACATTTAATTAATTTGGAAATGTTTTACCCTGCTGTGTGAATGAGCACAGCATATAAGTTGCAGGATGAAAGTCCGTGAGTAAGAGTTTTAAATGAACATGATTTTATTATTTATGTGTTTCAGATATATGGCCATCCACACATTACCACATGAATCAGCATTATATATCATACAGAATTTAACAAACATATTTATATTTTTCCACTTCCCTCCTTCCCTACCAAATAAGTTTTAATAGATTTCTAAAATCAGCTCTTTTTTGAGTAATACTATTCTTTATTTTTAAAGATTTTTGATTTACAGGAAAATTATACAGAAAGTATAGGGAATTCCCACATAACTTGCCCACAGCCACACACACAATTTCCCTTATTATTAACATTCTGATATACCATTTAGAAAAATATGATAATGCAAATATAACAGTGATTTAAAAAAAAAAAAGGGCACCCTGTGCCAGTATCATGCTAGAGGGATAATTCACTAACATTTAGTAATTACTAATTGCTAATGCCTTTCCTTATTATTCTAATCCTTAGTAAAATTAAAGATTTAGGGAAGAAAGTCTGGTAAATAGAAAAAAGGCGTGCTTTCCTGGAGGAGAAAAATACCCTTAGATCCACCCCCCCAAAAGAAGGAGCAAAAGTTAACTGATGAAGACAAACTAATCCCTTGAGCCAGTTGTTCTCATGGAGTCCCCTGTACTCATGTAAAGAGAGACTCACACAGTCAACTTGGCACCCAGTGTGTGTAATGAAAAGACTCACCAATATATTCACACACATGCCCCCTCTTGTGGGATGCCATCTGCACAGAGCCATTTTATTGTGCTACTTCATGCATGATTTAAAAACTTTTTGGGCTGAGTACAATTCAAAGATAATTTTTCATTTCAACTCTTTTTCCAGTGTGTTGGATGTTTCATAAACATGCAATTCATGGTATTCATTTCTCATTCATATCAGTTTCACTTCCTCTTTTGGGCAGGTTCTGTGGCACATACATGGGGGGGTCACTTCCCAGCCTTTCCTTCTTTACACTCTCTAAGTTGGCACCTGGCAGTGAGGGGGGAATCAAGACTTCCCAGCCTTAAGGCCTGTGTGGCTGACATTTAAGTAGCTTCTGGGATCCATTTGGTTGATGTGGCAATGGGAAGGGGTGGCAGAGGGTAAATGAGAGTTGTGGAGAGGGGAGAAAAGTGACAGCTGTTCCTGGTACAGGGGACGGTCAGCATCACACATCAGGAGGGTCTGGGAAATGGGGCAGGATTGAGGGAACAGCTCAGGCCTCCTGTCTGCCTGGAGGCTGGCTCATCTCATTGCTTAAGGTCTTGGATGCCTTCTGGATGCCAGCTCTTCAGAACCCCATCCTCCCACATTCAGTCTCATTGTGTGTCCATCATTTTCTAAGAGGTTTTCAATTCTTTCCTTTTTTAAAAACCTAAACTCAGTATCCAGAGCAGACACCATGAAATTCCCATCAGACAGGCTGCAATTATCCAGCTCACCTCCTGTCTCCACTTGTCATTAAAATATGTGAGGGGGAGAAAAGCAGCCCTTCTCATCCAGGAGCTGGCCTGGGACCCTCAGCTAGGATATAGTGTTCAGCTGGTGAACATATAAAATGTAAAGGAATATTAGTATCAGACAAATGACCAGGATGCATCAAGACCAACACAAGTCCACTTAGAAATCACAGCTAAACACAAGCAAAACAGGAACATTATCCAAGTTACCAAATACCAACCATTCCCTCTCCCAGCCTATGTGAGCAAGTACCACTTCTTTACCAATCACAGCCATAGTCTGACTCTAATCTGACCTTCTTAGAAATAAGGTATTTGAAGGTGTCAACCGTAGACTCATTCCCACTTTCTGAAATTACTCCATCCTGAGCAAGCCATCCTTCTTTAACACCCTCCCCAAACCAACTAACAAAAGTGTTAAGTCCTAATAATAAGGCTCTTCTTTTACCTTCTTACTGAAATTCCCCAAGTTTCCATGCTGATCTTTCTGTTGCTGAAAGGAGTAATAATTCCAAATTTTATTCAACTACAGGTTTCATGTGAAATTTGACTGGATGCCATTGACATGTATCTATGAAATACATAGATTTACATGGGTATGAAGTCATAGGTATCATTTTATTCTACAAAACTGTATTTGTGTTCACAGTTATTAAAACACATTTTCAAGAAACAAGGTCAATAAAACTGTGCTGAAAACTCCACAGAGGACTGACATATATATAGAATATACTGGGTTGGAGGGGACAAGCTATTGAGAAGCCAGGAGATACTGGTGGTTGTATAGGAGAGTGCCAGTGGTGGGAAGTGTGGGTGGGATGAGGAAGAGAATATACCCTGAGGAGGAATTTCCCTGAGTGATTGGAGCAGAAAGTAGGTATTTGTAGTTGTGCCTAAGCCCTTAGTTCTCCATCCACTGAGGGTCTGGCCAGTGAGGCCAAAGAGAGGACATCACAGTGTTGGGATGTTGAGGCATCTGGTCTTTTCTAGAGCTGTAGCCCAAGCTCATGAAGTTACCCCCACTCACAGTCCTCTTTTATGCTATTTGCCTGATCCCAAGTAGACAGCAATTTGAGCTAAATGCATGGAGTATTCTGGCCACAGAATATAGCCAAGAAAGGGAACTCAGAGGTTATAGCTCTAAGGTAAGAGTGAAATATGGGTGAATAGGTCCCATTTCTATCGAATCATTCTGATGATTCTTTTCTTGTGATCATTTTATAGTTATGCATAATTATGTGGCCACCTTTCCAGAAACAACTAGCCTCTCTGAAATGTCCAGCCAAAGAGATTTTGTGACTGCCCCTATATATTGCAGAAAACCATGTGTAAGTTGCTATTTTAAAAAACTGTGCAGTGTGTACATTTTCTTTCAAATCTGCTCACATCATGGTGTCATAAACTTTCCTCTCTGGTATAGTGACCAAACTGAGTGGCCAACCAAAACAGAAAAGGAGAAGGACAGGAGTTGAGTGTCTCTCTTTCTATTTTGCTCATTCCTCTAATTTCTCAGGAAATGCCTCTAACAGCATAGAGGAAATTCAGAAGTAATGGTTTTTAGAAAAAGACAAGTAAGACTTCATGAAGCTACCTGAACACACAGCTAATTTAGGAGAGAAGGACTGGATGCAGAGGAGTCCAGCAGTGTTGACTGAAATTTCTGTGCCCTAAATCCATGGGGAAACTCAGGGATCCTTTTTTGTGCAGCTAAGGGGACTTTATAAATTTTTTCTGTTTCCCTTCTCTGACTTGTATTCTCTATCCATTACTGGGCATATACCCATCCAAAAACATCTGGAACTTCAGTTGTTGCCTTTTTTAAAAAAATATTTAAATTGAAATAAAGTTCACCTAGCATAAAATTAATCCTTTAACGTGAAAAATTTAGTGGGTATTAGCATATTTGGAAGATTTTTCAGCCATCATCGCTATGTAAGTCTGGAACATTTTCATCACCACGAAGGAATCCCTGTACTCATTCAAAGTCATTCCCCATTCCTCCTTCTCTCCAGCCCCTAACATCTATTAATTTACTTTCAGTCTCTCTGGATTTGCTTAGGATATTTCATTTTATGGAGTTACACAGGTTTTGTCTTTTGTGACTGACTTCTTTCATTTAGAATGATGTTTTCAAGGTTATCCATGTTGAAGCATGTATCAGCACTTCATTTTTTTTTACATGTGAATAATATTCTATTGTGTGGATATAACATTTTGCTTTTTCATTCAACAGTTTATGGATATTTGGATTGTTTCCACTGTTTGGTTTTTATAAAAGATGATGGTTTGAATATTCATGTTGAAGTTTTGGTGTGAACATAAGTTTTCAAATAGCATAGATATATAACTAGAAGAGGAATTGCTGGGTCATATGGTAATTGTTTACCATTTTGAAGGACCACCAAACTGTTTTCTACAGTTGCTGCACAGTTTCATATTCCTACCAGCAGTATATTCCTACCATCCTCACCAACAATTGTTAATATCCATCTTTTTTATTATACTGTGTGTACTGGTATGTCACTGGGGTTTTGATTTTCATTTCCCAGATAACTAATGATTTTGAGCATCTTTTCATGTCTTTAATGGATATTTTTATATCTTCATTGGAGAAATGCCTATTCAAAATCTTTTTCCATTTCCTAATTGCATTATTTGTCTTTTTATCATTGAATTATAAAAGTTCTTTATGTTTATTGGATACTAGACTCTTGGAAAAAAGATTTGCGATTATTTTCTCCTATTGTGTGGATTTTTCTTTAAATTTCATTATAGTGTCCACTGAAGCATAAACAATTTTTATTTTGATGAAGTCAAAATTACCTGATTTTTCTTTGGTTGAATGTGCTTTTGTTGGGTATCTAATAGACCATTATGTAGTCCAAGGACACATAGATTTCATCTGTTTTCTTCTAAGAGATTTATAAAGTTATCTCATAAATTTATGTTTCACATCCATTTGAGATCACTTTTGTATTTGATGTGAGCTACGGGTCCAACTTCATTTTTGGTATGCTGTTACTCAGCTGTCCTAGCATCATTTGTTGGAAAGAATGCTATTTCCCTCATTGAATTGTTTTGTTACTCTTGTTTAAAATCAAGTGTCCATAAATATGATGATTTATTTCTGAAATCTTAATTCTATTTCAATGATACTATACTCATCCTTAAAACAATAATATACAGTTCTTATGATGTAGCTTTGTAGGAAGATTTGAAACCTGGAAGTATGAGTTTTCCAACTTTATTTTTCCTTCCAATTTTGTTTTGTTTTTATTCTGGGTCCCTTGCACTTCCATATGAATTATAGGATAAGCAGATCAATCTCTGCAAAATGCCAGGTTGGATTTTGAAAATAATTGCATTGAATCAATTTATTAATTTGGGAGTATTGCCATCTTAATATGAAGTCTTTCAAATCATAAACATAGAATTTCTTCCTCTTTATTAGGTCTTTTAAAATGTTTTCAACAATATTTTGAAGTTATCAATATATCAATTTTCTACCTCTTTTAAAAATATATTCTTAATAAGTTATTATTTTTTATACAATTTAAATATAATTATTTTCTTTCCCATTCTCTAGGGTCAAATCCAGGATTATGCATTTCCTTTAGTTGTCACTTCTCTAGATTCCTTTGTTATAGAATTTACTTGAAACCTGATTTATTCTGCTTAAATAGGATCCCACTGGTCATATATGGGACAATTTAAGCATTGAAATAAATAACAAAAGCAGATTCCAAAATATTGAATAAAATAACAATGCATAAATCCAAGCTGATTATAATAATTAGGGGAACAGAAAAGTCCTTTCTTATGGTACAAAGCCAAATAAATAAAGAAGCAGTGGTGGAAATGGAAAACCACAATTCGCAACCATGAGGTTATTTGTTGATTAAGTGAAAGTGATGAATGAATATAAGCTCTGGTGGATGAAAGTTGGGTGAAGAATATGATATTGACAATCTCAGAATATATCTCACCATAAAATTTCATTCATTTCAAAGGGAAATCCCATTTTTGCATGTTGAGAAATGTTCAGAAATGTCTCCCACTTATCAAGTTGACATCATCAGGGGTGGATGGATTTTTCTCAGGTCGATCTTAATGGACTGCATTGAAGACAGCCCAGGCTGGGAGTGCAGGGCCAAAGCCTGCTCAAAGGAAACTTTAGGCAGACTAGGGTTGGGGTCATCAGTATTCTTTAATCTGTCAAGATGTGTAAGTGAGGGAATATGCCAGAAACAGTTCTAATTTGAAGGAAGGCTGAACTGAAACAGAATAGGGACATTTTCTCCATAGGAGGGTCAGTTGGTAAAATTTGAAGGGGTCTGTAGATTGGATCATAACATTGAAAATATCCTGATTTGGGTTTGTGTGCTTAACTAGGGTAGTGTCTCCATTTTAGGGAAACATACACAGAATATTTTGTGTTTTGTGTTTGAGGCAAATATGTCATAAAGGTATAACCATTAAGGAAACTGAGGGAGGAGATCAGGAGTTTTTTATATGCATTTTAATTTTTTAATAAGATTTATAAGTTCTATGGTTATTTCAATATAAAATATAATTTAAAATGATTATGTAAAGACCATGACAGTAAAATCAAACATTTAATCCTAACTAGTCTAATCTTCTTCAGCCAAAGTTGTGAAACCACTACTCACTCTCTTAAGAGTCTGAATTTTATTAGGAAGGCAGTATATGAATATTATACTAATGACCTCTATGCCCTTGGTGTTGTGAGTGACTTGGATGGTATGCAAACAGCAGGACTTTTGAATCCCATTTTTCCACATGAAGCCTTTCTTCTACTTGCCACTCTAAAGACTGTCTACACTTTACCCCAGGCTGAAAGCCATGGAGAAGGATGTCTTCTTGAGCAGCTGCCTCCTCCAATCTAGTCTCATGATACTTCAAAGTCTCTGCTTAAGTTGCCTCTCCAAGGCCTTGGGAATTAGCTCAGGTCTACATTATGTCTTTGGCTGTGCTACTTTGTGTTGGTTTCCTGCACGTGTATTTCAGGGGTCAGTAGGGGAGCTTCTTGGACAGAATTTGGTATTCCCCTCAATGACTCTTTCCCCTCTTGGACTCTTCTTGGGATTTTAGTGTCTATGATGGTACAAGGGTTTGACTTATCACAACTGCAATTTACAGGATGTTGATTGGCTTGAGGTTATCATATTCTGGGATGTCTCTTTCTGACAAAGAGGCAAACCTTGGTGTGTGGCTCAGTCCAGGGAGCTTGGCTGGGACATCCTTCAAAATGGATAGTAGAAAATGGCTTGTGGTGATCAAAGTTGAGTTTCGCCCATCTCAATTAAGAGCCCTTCCTTGTGGTTGAGATGTGCAGTGGCCTGTCCATGGCCCAGGTGGGAGCCTAGGGGCAGAGCAAGGACTGGGAGGCCACCCTTAAAGGGTCAGGCCATTCTCCATAGTCACTGCTAACACACTAAAATGTCCTTCCTCTCCCACAGGAAAGAGCATGACAATATCCATTTGACAAAGGCTCTGGGAGTCTGAATGAGAATGAAGGGGGCTGGAACTTCTGGAGGTGAACCCATGGGCCTTGGGAAGATGGGAGGAGCTGCTTTTAGCTGAGAGGGGAGGAGCAAGAATGGGCCCAGGGCAGAATAGCACCAAGCACAAAGGACTGTGTAGTGCAGGGTGAGACTGAACTGTACTGGCACAAGGGGAGGGTGACATGGGGTCTGGGTCTCACCTGGGCTGAGTGGTGGATGAGGCCACAGAAGGAGGTGGGCTATGCAAAGTGCAAACCACCTGGAGAGCTGGAACTGAGAGTGGGCATTCCAGCAGGCCAGCAAAGGACAGGGAGGTGCAATGGTACCAGGTGCAGAGCACTACCAGCTCTGGGAGAAGAGATGATGAAGTAAACTGAGTGTTGCCAGCTCAGGGAGATGAGAGTTGAGGTAAACTGAGACAGGGTATGGGTAACTGTGGAGGGTAGCCCTGTGACTCCCACAGACTCATGATAGTAGCTGAGGTGACCAGGACAGGAGCAGGCAGGCATGGTTAGAGGATGAACAAGGTTAACAGGCTAGCTGCAAAAGGAAACTGGAGGAGAAGGAGAAAATCTGGACAGATTTTAGGGAATAGAGAGGAGCAAAGAGTGGAGAAGAGAGAAAAGACCCATAAGGCAAGGAGGAACAACCCCTGAGGCCCAAGTTCAAGAGCTAAGGAAGGGTACGCAGGTAGAGGAGGGAGTGCTGGAGTGAGTACTAGGAATTTAGAAGATGAAACTGGCAGTGATATAGGTAGGATCAGGGGGCAGAGAGTCATGGGGATATCTGCCTCAACCATGGGTTAAACTCTAGGGGGAAGTGAGGCAATGTGATGGGGTCCTGAGGTGAAGGCTGGATATAAGTGAGGATGAAAGGAAAAGAAGGAGAAAGAGTTGGGGGTAAACTAAGGCCAGCAACAGGGCAGAATTGAGGCAAGGGAGGGGAAGGGCCAGGGCACAGCATCCGGAGTATGGGACCTCAGCTGAGGGGCACATCTTTTCTGAGGTGAGCTTATGAGAGGGTAAACCAAGGTGACCCAAGCCACAGGCACCTGGGGCCACATTGGGGGAAAAGAAATAGGCATAAATAGATGTGAGTCCAAGTGGGTTGGGTGCATATCTGTCTCATCAGAGTGGGAACAGGGATCAGAGGCCCTTGGTGGTCCTCCCTAGCTGAGGTGGCAGGGGGGTGAGATGAAGGGCAAGCAGCAGCAGAATGGTGAAAGGCCTGGAAGGACAAGGCAATGAATGGGGCAAAAGACACTTTGGGCTTGATCTGCAGGGATGGTTGGGGCTGAGGGAAAGGGTGAAGGGCAGAGAGACCAGGAGAGCCTCAGTGTAGAGGAGGGCAGCATGAGAGAGACTGGCAAGGCAGGCGATGAACCCTGCTGCCTAGGGGAGAACTGGGGCTATTGTTGTTGGGCTGAAGGGAGTGAGAAGAGAATTTAGAGTGGAGAGTGTGGAATAAAACAGGCTACTAGTAGAGGAGCCTGTGTTTTGTGCAAGGCAATCCCAGAGCAGAGGAATTGAGGCCAAAAACATGGAGGTGAAATGGCAAGTGATAAAAGAGTTGAGATAAAGCAGGAGCCCAGAGGGCCAAAAGTAATGGGTGTGAATGAGGGACAAGAGAGGAAAAAAAGGGGGAAAGTGAAATTCACCAATACAGTCGCATGTAGGTGATGGCTGGGGTGGGGTAAGAAGCTTCGTGGGGAGGGGGCATTCAGTGATCAGAGACGAGGTGAAACACGTGCAGGTGAGTTCAGGGAAGTGGAGACTGGGTCGTGTGTTAAAAGTCTGTTAATATTCTATAAAGTCCTTAGAAGGGAAATAAAAAATAAAACAGTGATACACACAGCATCTCATGGTTCTGTCTTGGGGTTGTTGTCTAAAAGTGGCTTTGTTACTTCTCCTCGTGCAGAATGAAGTGGCCCAGTCCCAATCCGCTAATTATATTTTATTATTACTTTAGTTTCCTTTTTTTTTTCTTCTGAGTCTCCTTGTACTTATCTCTTGCATATAAAATTATCATTATAGTTTCTTTTTCCTATTAATTGTATTTTGTTATTATATTGGCTTCATATTCAAGGAAGATTTGGATCACAGAAAGGTTACAAGGGGGGCTGCAGAGAATCATTGGTGGGGGGGTCTGTGATGGGGGATTCATGGGAGTAAGTCCATCTGAATATACATGAAAGATATATAAAATACTTCAAATTATCAAGGGATGGGGCATGGTCACGGTGGGTAGACAATTACTCAATTAATGAGGGAATCTGAATTTTCAGCCTGGAGAGCTCTGCTACATTCCCCAAGGGAGCAGCAACAGTCGCCTGAGTGCAGAGGCAGTGTCTGGCAAAAGAGGATGGCCCACTGATGCATTCTTGTTATTGAGGATTAGCCTTATGAGTATTTGCTCTTCTAAATGAAACTTAGCCTACTGTTATGGGGTGCCTAAGGGTTACCACCTGAGAGCCTCCTTGTTGCTCAAACGTGGCCTCTCTCTAAGCCAAACTCAGCATTTGAATGCGTTACCTTCCCCCCAACATGGGGCATGACTCCCGGGGATGAACTTCCCTGGCAATGAGGGATTAATACCAAGTGCCAATGGGCAGCACGATTGGAAAAAGACCTTGAATAAAAGGGGGAAAAGGTAAAGAGAAATGAGTTCACGTGGCTAAGAGACTTCAAAGAGAGTCGGGATGTCATCCCAGAGGTAATACTTATGCACACCTCAGTAGGATCTCATAGAACACCAAAGTGGATATCACCCCACACTGAGGGACCCCTGAGGGCTCTGGTGACACCCAGGTCCTACACAAGTGGGGATAGCCCCAGAGATTGATGCCTAATTAGTTGGCTCTTCATTGTCATCTGTGTTCCTGAGAGTGACAAAGTTGCACTCAAACAAGTCATCCCTGCACATGGTCCATCAGTCCCTTCTACTCAAATATAAATGTGATGCAGCAGTTTTTAGGTGTACTTCCAGAGACTGTATCCTCTGGCCCACCTATGTGCCATCTGTGACTGGAATCTCGGTGGAGCTGCAACTCCTACCCTAGAGCTCAGTGGACTCATCCAAGTAACCTGGCGAGGAGACGACGATGGGCAACGGCCATCCCAGGGAATGGAGAGGGCCTGCAGCTGAAGGCAAGATAATCCCATCCACTATATACATGGGATATAAGCCCTCTCTCACTTGGAGGTGCAGTGGACATCACCATCTAAGTCCCCTCAGGACTGGGGGAGGAGCTGTGGACTAGAGTGGACTTGGTGGTGTTCTGTTGTAGAC
>JAQZBX010054638.1:0-18598 GCA_029593785.1 Cabassous unicinctus
CAAGTTTTAAATTGTAAAAATTCTGCTGAATTAAGAAGAGCTCGAGCTAACAAATCCCAATCCTAGTGTATTAATCTGTCTGCTTGTGCCATTCCTTGAACCAATCCTTGAGTATAAGGAGAATTTACACCATATTGAGTGCATGCTTGTTTTAATTCTTTGATGGTTTTAAAAGGAATAGGAGCATGCTCAAATTGTACACCCTTTTGGGGATTTTGAGCATCTACTGGAATTTGAGTTACTGTTACTGGAAAAGCACAAAAAAGTTGCATAACCTCTGAATCTCCTTCTGTACTTCCCTGTGCTATGCTTTTCATAATTGAAGAGGATGGTGCTGGCACAAAAACAGAAACTTTTGGAGGGTCATCAAATGTTGCAAAAAATGGATCAGTAGATAACTTAGGAGGCTCAGACATGGGTTCAAAAGACAATAAATCATCTTTTGGAGTGGACAGCATAGCAACTGCTGGAAAAGTTCCATAAACTCCCTTTTTCTTTTCTTCCCTTTTATTAGACATTGGTTTATCTGTTTTTGCCTGTTCATTAATTTTTTCACATATATTTTCATTAAAATCAACATCAGCTTGTTCTGCTATTGGTCCAGATATAGCAGTATCCTGTTTATTATCTTCATTTTCATCTGATTGTAATGATTCAAGAGCAACAGAAATAAGACTATACAAAGACCATACATGTATGGGAATTATCTCTCCCTTTTGATAGGCCCTTTTTAAAGCTTTCATGACTAACTTCCATTGTTTCAGATTTAAAATATCCTGCCCTTGTGGCTGAAACCAAAAAAATGTTTCTGTACAAGAGAAAAAAGTTCCTCAAAAGCTGAGGATTTAATAGTTACACTGATGCTTTTTAATAAAGTTTTTAACACTCTTGTGTACTCTTCAAAGTCTGACTGCTGATCCCCCATTTCCCCGATGATCCCAAGGATGTAACTTACCTCCTTTTTTCTTTTTCTTTAAAATGACTCACAAGGATTTCCTTGGTCAGCTGAACACTGACTGAAAGAAAAATTGCATTTTCAGGTCCCTGTTTGGGTGCGAAATGTTGATGTTCCAGAACTGTGTCCATGAAAATGGTGCCACAGATGAGAAAAAATGAGACAAAGAGAAGAGATAGCCAGGTTCAGGGGACCCTCCATCTGAAAAGAGGAGAATGCCACTACATAAAACTTCATGGCTTTTATTTAACTTTAGGACAAAAAAAAAAAATACATGTACACATGTGCAAGGGTAATAAACACATGAGAGTTTACATTTTACTAAAGTCACAAGTTTTTAGGGTTAATAGTTCAGTTCTCTTTACATTCCTGCATGTATCAGACCTTGTTAATCTTTGTCTGACATATACCAGACACTCTCTTTGAAGCACAGGGTGTTTCTCCACCAGGCTCCTACCAGATCTTTATCTCAGTGTCTTGAGACTAGAGATGCCTATCTCCTACATGCCAAGGCAGCTTGCTTTTTGTTAGTTGTCATGGCCTTTAATTGAACTCCATCAGATTTTACCTGACTGGCAAAGGGGTCCATGGAACAAAACAGATTAAGAAAACTTGCTCTAGAGTATAGGTTACTAGGAATTAGAATGTGGGATGAGAAGGGGGAGCAGATGCTGAATGTATGTAAAATGTTTAATAAGGTATATTAAAAATATGGTGAAATGGATAGAGTTGATGGTAACACATTATAGTGAATATAATGGCATAGACTAGGGAGGTTAATGACAATTGAAAGAAAGCTAGAAGGTAATCTAGGGACTGTATAACATAGTGTTTTGGGTAGTAGATGATGATTGTGGTTAATAGTATAAACATGAGAATATTCTACTATTACAAGGTGTTCAGAATATCACAATAAAATATTACAAGCTGAATCCAGTAGCATAAAAAGAATTTTACTATGACCAAGTGGGGTTTATCCCATGAATACAAAATTTGTTTAACATCACAGTTAATGATGAAAGACTGGATGTTTTCCCTCTAAGATCACTAAAAAGGTAAGATTGTTCATTCTTGCCACAATTCATTTTAAAAATTAAAAAAAAATAATTAGGAATAAATTTAACAAATGATGTGGAATATTTATTCCCTGCAAACTACAAAACATTGTTGAAAGTAGTTAATGGATATATTTTTTTAAGGAAACCCATTCCACATTCATGGATGAGAGGAGTAATGTTAAAACAGCAATACTTCCAAACTGGTCTATAGATTCAATGCAATCCTTCTCAAAACCCTAGCTAATTTCTTTATAGATATTGTCAAGCTAGTTTTAGAAATGTTATGGAATTGCAAGGTACCCAACAATCTTGAAAAAGAACAAAATAGATGGACTCATACTTCTTGACTTCAAAACTTAGAACAAAGCAATGGTTCAAGAGATTGTCGTTCAGCACAAAAACAGACTTAGAGATGAATGGAAAAGAATTGAAAGTCCAGAAATTAAATTGTACATTTATAGGAACTTGATTTTCACAAGCTTATCAGTACCATTCAATTGAAAGAGTTTTTTAAAAGATGGTGTGGTATGACAAGATATCCACATAAAAAAGAATAAACTTAGGTCCTTATCCTTCACCATATAGAAAAATTAACACAGATTGGTTCAAAGATTAAGTGAAAGAGCTTAAATTATAAAATTGTTAGAGGAAAACATTATTAGAGGGTTTATCTTCATGATCTTATATTTGGTATAAGATACTTAGATATGATACCAGCCACAAATGAAAAAAATAAAGTGGCCTTCATCAAAAGTAAAACCTTTGTGCTTCAAAGGATATATCAAGAGATTGTAGCAGCAACAATCATAATGGCAATATCTTATATCTGATAAGAGACTTGAATCTTCAGTATATAAAGAACACATACATCGATAATAAACAAAGAAAACAGCCCAATTAAAAATGAGCAAAAGACCTTAATTAATATTTTCCAAGGAAGATATACAAATGACCAATAAGCATATGAAAAGATGTTCAACCTCAAGAGTCATCAGGAAAATGCAAATGAATCCACAGTGAGATTCCACTTAGCCATTAGGATGGCTGGAATGAAAATGTCATATAATTAAAAATGTTGGTATAGACATGTTAAATCAGAACATCCTTGCATTGATGGGTAGAATGTAAAACGTGGCAGCTGTTTTCGTAAAACAGTAAGAAGTTTCCTCTAGTGACAAAAAAATAGGGTTATCTGGTGACCTTGCAAATCCAATTGTAGGTATATGCCCAGAGTAATGAAAACTCATGTCCACACAAAAAATTTTTCACACTAATCTGTGTAGCAGTATTATTCACAATAGTCAAATGTGATAACAAACCAAATGCCCACTAACTGATGAATGGATAAACAAAATGTGATATAGACATACACTGGTATTTATCAGCCCATGAAAATGAATGATGTACTGATGGATGCTTCAACATGGATGGGCATTGAAAACATTATAAGTGAAAGAAGTCAGTCACATAAGACTAAATCTAACATGAATCCATTTGTAGATACATTCAGAAAAGGGAAATCTAGAGGTATAAGAAAGTAGATTGGTGGTTGTTTAGGTCTGGGAGTGATGAATGGGTAGAATGGTAATAGGGTAAGGGTATGGAGTTTATTTTCAATTAATAGGTTTCATCCTTTATAGCAGTTTTAGGTGTAGAGAAAAAGTTGAGCAAAATGTACAGAGAATTCCCATATACCCACTCCCCTCCCACATACACTTACCCTATTATTAGCTTCCTGCATTAGTGCAGTGCATTTATTAAAAAGATAAATATGGAAGCATTATATTAACTAAAGTCCATAAATTTCAATAAGTGCATAGTTTCATTCTTTGTGTTGTACAGTTTTATGGCTTTTGGCAAATACATAATGTAATGTTTCCACCATATAGTATATAACTGAATAGTTTTACTGCCTTAATATCTGCTCCATCTATTAATCCTCACGCATATATCCTGGCAACCACTGATATTTTTACTTTCTCCATAGTTTTGCTTTTTTCAGAATGTTGCATGGTTGCAATCATACACTATGTTAGCCTATTCACTGATTAATTTCACTTAGCAATATGCATTTTAGTCCTCCATGTCTCCTTGAGCCTAGATAACACATTCATTTTTATTGCTGAATAATGCTCCATTATATGAATGTGCCACTACTTGATTATGCATTCAACTATTGAAAGACATTGTTTTTGCTTCCAATTTTTGGCAATTACTAACAATGTTGCAATAAACATTAATGTGCAGGCCAGTGTATTGAAATGAGGTTTCAACTCATTTGTTGAAACATTGCAACATTGCTGGATAGTATGGGAAACCTATGTTTAGCATTAGAAGAAACTGCCCAACAGTTTTCCAAAATGCCTATATTTTGCTTTCTCACCAGCAGTAAATGACAGTTCCTGTTTCTCCACATCTGCACCAGCACTTGGTCTTGTCAGTGATTTTTATTTTAGCCAATCTAATATATGTTAGCTGCATCTAGGATTTCTTCATGAGGTGAAGAAAATGTACCAAAATAGACTGTGGTGATGGCTGAAGATATGTGTGAATATACTAAAAATCATTGAACTGTGCACTTTAAATAAGTAGATTTATGATATGTGAAATTTATGTCAATAAAGCTGTTGAAAATAACAAGAGTACACTTATTTAAAATATGCTATCATTAATTGTAACAAATTTTCCACACCAATGCAAGGTGCTGGTGGTGTGCTGGTGTATTGGAATCCTGTATTTTATTCATGATCATTCTGTAAATCCACAACTTCTCTAATAAAGGAAAAAATAACTAATTCACCTGGCAGCCCACACTAAACAATTTAGTGGATTCCAACATAATAGAATGTATTTTATTATATATTGCCATAAAAAAACCCAGAACAATATGCTTCTAAGATATATATTTTATTTTTTAAAAAGGAAAAGAAGTACTGGGGATGATGTGGAGAAACTGGAACCCTCATATGTTGCAAGTGGAAATGTAAAAGGATGAAGGCACTGTGATAAACAGTTAAATGATTCCTCAAAAGTTAAATTTAGAATTATCATGTGACCCAGAAATTCTGCTCCAAGGTAAATACCTCAATGATTGAAAAGTTATTTAAACAAATACATGTTCATGAATGTTCATGTCAGTAGTATTCACAGCAGCCCAAAGATGGGAACAACCCTACTGTCTATCAATGGATAAATTGGCTAAACCAAAGGTGGCATAGCCATACAATGGGATATTATAAAGCCATAAAAACCATGCAATACACATACATGATACATTTGGGATGTACTTGAAAATGTTATATTAAGTGAAAGAAGCCTGACAGAAAAGGTCACATATTGTATGTTTCCATTTATATTAAATGAGCCAAAGAGGTAATTCACAGATAAAATGAAGCTCTATAGTGGTCGTCAGGGCCTGGGGGAGGGATTGGGAGGGAAAGCTTAATGGTACAGGGTTACCTTTTGGTATAATGAAAATATTTTGGAGTTAGATGGAAATAATTGTTGTATAACATTGTGAATGTACTGACACTGAATTCTCTATACTGTAAAATGGATAATTATATGTTTTGTGAATTTTACTTCAATAAAAATTTCAAAAACCAATTCCTTTCAAATAGGAAATATAAAATGTACTTATACTTGAGCAAGTTAAGATTTTCATAAATCAATGTTGTTGGTTAATGAAGATATTTATTTTATTGGAGAAATTGAATTTTGACAAATTTATTTTAAGTAAATTTTTGGTAGACAATATATCATGTTCAGTTATGTGCAAGTGGCATTCTAGAGCAGAAAACTGTGCAGATACTATATACCATTTTATAGAATCAAATTATAATAGGGACTACCTCATTTATTTTTTTTATACCTGTCATCACTTGCAATAATCAGAAGCCAATTAATATAAAGCCAGCAATATATTAAATTTCATTTTTCTCATTATTCTGACAAGTACTCATGTGGCTTTCCAGTACCTCACCTTACCTTCAATTGAAGCACAGTTTATAGAGATGGTGTTCATCCCTTAAATTTCCACAGCCTCTGTAACAACTTACCACAAACTTGGTGGGTTACAACCACCCAAATTTATTCTGTTAAACTTCTCCAGGTCAGAAATCCAAAGTCAATTTCACTTGTCTGAACCCTGTGTGTCACCTGGGCTGCACCCCTCTGGAGGCTCTAAGAGAAAAAATGTTTCCTTGGCTTTTCAGTCTCTAGAGCTGCATTCCTTGCCTTTTCAGCTTTTGGTATCTCATAGCATTCCTTCACTCTTGGTCTCTTCCTCCATCATCAGGCTACAATCTCTGTCTCTGCTGTGGTTATAACATCACCTTCTCTCTTCTGTGAATTCATATCTATGTCTGACTCCTTCTTATAAGAACACTTGAGCAACACTTAGGGCCCACTGGTATAACCTGGATAATATCCTCATCTCAAGATCCTTAACATAATTACAAACACCATTTTCCTATATTGGCTAACATTCTTTTCCAGGTTCTAAGAACTAGATATATTTGAGGGTCCAGGAACAATTATTCAGTACACCATACTTAAAATACATTCCACTGGGTGAAAACTGCCACCCAATTATATATGTCTTAGTTTCCTGGCTGCTGTGACAAATACAACAAATGAGTTGGCTTAAATAGGGAAAATAGGACTTATGGTTTCAGATGCTAGAAAGCTTGTGTCATTCCAGGGTTGCTGGCATTCTAGCTCAGTGAAAAATCTTTGAGTTCCTTGACTTTCCTGACACATGGTGATGCCTTCTCCTTTCTTTTCTGTGTTCCATGGGCTTTCTGGTTCTGGCTCCACCCCACAGCTTTCTCTTTTATAGTGCCTCTAAGAATAGAATTAAGACACAACCAGATTCAGTTGGCCACATGCTAACTATAAATAACATCTTCAGAAGATCCTTTTTATAATGGATTCACACCCACAGAAATGGGATTAAGATTAAGAACAGGCTTTCATTTCTGGGGTGCATCATTCAACCTGCTGCTATATTTATATATATGATTTTCTAAAATGAGTATATCAAGGCAAGGAGACTGAACTCAGCCTGTTTCTGTTGCATGTTTAGCATCTGGGCCTGTAGAAAATTATTGAAACTCTCTATGCATCTGTTTCTTCACCTAACAAGGAAGCAAAAGGATGAGATCACTTATTTTAAACTTTATATTTTAAAAATGAAACCAATGCCCTTAAATAATTAACACCCATATATAAAACTGATAAAAGCAGAGAAGTTGTGATTACGATCATGGGTCCAACTTGTTAATTCCAGTTGGGGTTGAAAGCTCAGCTCACCATGTAGATAATAAGGGGTCAACAGGATGGCTGACTGGCCCTGATTTGTACTGCCTCCTTCATACTAATTGTTTTCAAGTGAGTGTGAAGTGTCCTCACTGACAAAATGGATGACAGAGAAGTGTGGTGCATACTAACCATGTCTTTCATCTTGTTTAGTCATAAGGGTACTGAGTGGAATGGAGGCTCAGCTCTGTACTCAGCCTCTGGCCCTCCCATGGCAGGGAATTGGGGTACCACCTGCTTCTTCATGGCAGGGATGGAAGAACACTTCCCACTCAGGTTCTCAATCACTGTCACAGTAAGTGAAGCGATTAGAGCACTACTTACTTCAACCAGATGGACTATGGAAGGTGAGTTCTTTTTCTGTTTTGGTTGGCAGTTTTGGTTTTGAGGCTCCTGCATTACCCTGTTGAAATAAATGGTAGGTAATCAGAAAAACCAAGAAATTCACCACTGTGTGGTTCTTCAATCTTCTAGACATCCCATCTTCTTTCTACCTTTAACAAATGTTTATGGTTGTTTGTTATATTGTTAATTCAGAATTTCTAGTTACAAGGGGTTTGTTCTAGGAGAATTTTGGCTAATGCCTCTTGGCTGAACATGAAGTCTGTTCTCAGAAGAGACAGAGTTTTGCACATGACCTAGAACATCTTGACCAAACAAGTGATGTTCATGACTCTGATGTCCCTTTGTTATTTTCCTCACATCACTGTGATCCAGAGTATGATCTGGGAATGAATAAGAAATAATGTCCTCCCAACATATTTACTAACTTAATCCTGCCTCCAAAGGGCCAGGTATGAAGAAATAATCCATTTCTCTGTTAAATGCTTGGATTTTTAATGGACAAATGCACTCAGGTATCAAGTAAGTGACTGGAATATGTTCAGGCATGTCATGAACATAGCAATTAGAGATGCGTCTAGTTGGGGTAGGTAAGTGCATTAAAGTTCAATCTTATCAATACTACAGGTGCTGGTGTTAAGGAGGACATCATTCCGAGAATGTTGTAAGTCCATGAGCGGAATAATTTCCCAGAATTCCCTGAGTCAGGATTGAATATCACACTTTGTATTTTAATTATTTTTAGCACTACTGCTAGGATATAAACTTTGTGATGCTTGGAGTTTTGTATATTTTACCACTTAGTTCCTAGAAAAAATCCAGGTCTGGAACACTGGAGACCTTCAATAAAATATTTGTCAACTAATTTAATATTTACATGTAATAGAATAAGTTCATTTACATTTGAGATACCTTTCCTATATGGCCAATGATTGCTAAATATTTGTGAGTTATACTCTCCTTAAAGAGCAGATGGATGCTATGGACCCACTCTCTAGTTATGCAAATAAAAAAGAGTGAAAAATAAGCCAAAACCAACTTTTCCAATGGACTATTCATTTTTTCCTCCAGGTGGTGCCAATGGATCTTTTCATCTGTGAATGCCTGAACAATACAACAGGATTGTGGCAAAGTATTAGAATAAGCTTAGATTTCCATAACCTCTGTTCCTGAGATCTAGGCTTCCTCTCTAAAATGGCATCCAGAATCTCCCTTAAACTTTGTTCTTCTTATTCCTTCAGAAAGATAAAACATGGGTCTTTACCAAATATATTTTCAGTACATCAAATCAATCTTGACAACCCCATAATTAGGATTAGCATTCTCAATTGGGCTAAGTGAAAACAGACTCAGAAAGTAAGTTGCCACTACTTACAACAGTAAACAGTGGAGCCTAGATAAGAGTACAGGTTTGACTGTAAACTCTTGTAGATTTTTTTTGTCCAAGTTAATCACTCCCTTGATGAGGCTTCAAGAGAACTGCAAGACTTGAATTAATTTGCATTTCAGAGATCTCCAGAGTATCAGCCTCTGTTTTCCAAACAGGTTCCTTTTTACAAAGAGGAAAACCTCCAGGGCTATTTCTTCCAGAGTCCCAAAGTCCACTAACAGCAGTTCCTCTCCCAGGCACAGTCAGTGCTAACTGGCTGCAGTACTAAGCAGAGAAACATCTTCCAAGTTTTTTGTTGTCCAGACACATCATCCTCACTATAGACACAGGCCAGGAAGACAGAGCAGGTGTATCTGTGCAAGGAAACAGAAAGCCATCTGGTCCTCAGGGAAAGGAGGTTTCCAGTATTTCCTCTGGGTCCAGGGTGATTGTAGTAAAGAAGATTGGCAATGGAAATGTTTTAATATATTCTGAAAATTGGGGAAATTAGAGCCATGAGAGGGTAATGGACTCACACAGTCACAAAGTAAGTTACTGCCAGATTTGCCAACTTATATCAGGTCTCATGAAACATTTAATTTTCTTGCTATGCTACATATGTCCTTTCATTTCTAAGGACAACATTCTAGGCAGAGGAATAAATCTAAGAAATAATAACTTGGCTCAGCCTTGAAAAATTTATAAGATCAAAGAAAATTTAATATGTTCAGAAATTTTGATGATGTGCCACTTATTCTTTCATTCTAAATTTCAGTCAGATTCCTTTGTCTCTCTTACTTAAACTAGACTGAGAAACTTTTTGAGACTGCTAAGAAACTGACAATACTTTTCTCAGGAAATTAAGAAAGCTTTTTGAAACAGTGAGCTTGTACCTTAGAACAAAGCAAACATCTAGGTTTTTGCTGGATAATTATGCAGAATTAGTACATTTCTTCCTCCAATGAAAATACTTCTATTCCCCAGTTGGTAACCCTGTAACATCCATTGGGATTTCTTTTGAGTTAGTGTCAACCACCACCTCCTCCCCTCCTATGAAGCACATGACTACAAGTGACTGCAATGCAGAAAAGGATAAAGCTTTAAAAGAAAAACTGTACAGCTCTCTCAAGGGTAAACAAGGTTCATTTTAATTTCTAGCTTCTCTATTTGGCTGAGTCAGCTAATAATTCTTTAATCTGGCTATATGTCCAAATTGCTTCCTGTCATGCTGGAAGAAGTCTTTGCTTTATAGATGGCTCCATGGTAGTCTTATTTGAACACAATCTTTCCTCCCCAGATTTAGAAAAGCTCAGCTGTAGAACCTTTCTAAGAAATAGCATTCTGTTTTAGTCAAACACTTGGCTCTGTAGGACTATCCAAGCTAGAGAAAATGAGATGAGTAGATTTATGACAGAAATCTTTATTAAAATGTGCCCTTCAGTTTTATGTTAGCATACACACATATATTTGTAAACTCTTACACATCTCACAGATTGAGGTTAATCAATAAATTAAAATTAAAATGTGTGTAACATTTTTGTAAGGGCAAAAATTCCATATTTTTTCTGGTAAGAAGTTGCAAATTTCTCAGAAATTCCCTGAGGAAAAACTGTGAAAAGAGACTTTTAAAAATAAACTATGTAGCACCCACCCCTCACCTCCAGAAAAAAAAAAAAAGATTCCAAATGGCACAGTTACAATAACTGTGCTTCCCAGAACAAGATCATTCATTCCACTTCATACTCTTGCTTCCACACCTTCTGGTTTCAAGACAGTCTGCCTCTCAGCTGGGGCAGGGAGGCTCATATGGGAACTTGGGCTGTGTGCATCCTGGGCTCTGCAGTAGAGAGGCAGGCTGCAGGATGGGAACAGGGGAACCACACTCATCTGAGGAGATGTGTGGTGCATCACCTGTGTATCAGAGCTCTGCAAGTCACTTCAGATGCTCTCAGGCTGGGCCAGGCTGATGTCCCAGGGTTTGCTGGCCAGGCAGTCTTTCTGCCCAGAGTTTCAGTGTCTGCAGGGGGGATCCTCCTCACTGCTGCCACCACCACCACTGCCTTCCTCTTCATTCAGCTATCTGAGCAGGATTATAATGGGAGTATTCCCTGCTGCTCCCACTCCCTAGCTGATAGCATCTTGGGTTGGCTTCTATGTCCACTTGGGTTTCCCTATTTTTGCATCCTCTGTCCTGTAGTTTGCAGGAACTGATTTTGGAGTTGGCCATCACATATGCTCTTTCATTGACACTAATTTCAAAGACTGGCTGTGTCTTTGGGAAAGCTTCCTTTTGGACAGTGGTTTGGACTTCTAACCTGCTACATTTTCCCTTGCCCATGATCAGAATAGCCCCTCTCAGCATGTCCACTGGGAGAACTACAAACCTGGCTATTTCCCTGTAAGGGCCTGCAGGACACTGATTTCACCTGTAGAGCTTCCACTGGTGATCTCTGCACTAGTCCAGGCCTTCAGGCTCTTTCCCACATGCTGGGATTCTTGCACATGCACCAGGCATCTGTCAGTGATTGGACCATCATCTTCATCATGCTCAATTTTCACCCCTATTCCCTTGCTTGTGCTAAATCCACAGCCTTCTACATGACAGAGAGAAATGGACACATCTCCAAAGACATATGCCAGTATAATGGGGATGCCAAGGCTAACACTAACTGCAACATATGGACATAAGCAGCAATAACTGGGGATGCCATAAATCACAAAGTAACTCCTCCTGCCACAGCCAAAGTCCTCTTGTGCTTGGAGGTTTTTATACCCTCCCACCTGCTGAGGATCTTCCTGCCAACACAGCCATGAATGCCAGTGACCATGGTAGACTTGCAATGCCAACTGTGACGGTTATTCTCACCAGATCACCAGTCAATGTGCCCAGAATTGTCTTCTTCTTGCAAAAAGGTTTCTTGCTCAAGAATGTGCAACTGGAGGTGCTGATATAATGTAAGTTTGAGATCTCTTTCAGGCAAAGCCAGCAAAATCCACAGCCACATTCTGCACAGGTCGTGTGATTATAGCTTCTGCGATTGTCTTGATGATGTCAGTGTTTCATCCTGTGCAAGGACTGATACCATCTGGTCCAGATTCTTGCCCTTAACAGAGCTGAAGGTACTTGCTGCCCATTTCAAACTCTGCACCCTCTGCTGACAGGTCATAGCGCAGGTCTATTTTGAATGCCATGTCTGCTTGAGGTGGTAGCAGAGCTCAGCCTGACAGTCTTCCCGCCCCCCAAAGGTCAGCCTTGGGCAGCTGGCACAGGCACAGGCACAGACAATGACAGTGCACCCTCAGACCAGTGCTGGGCACCGGCGACATCTGGGTCAGAAACCAGGCAGTCACACAGCAGGAATCCCTCATGCTCTTGCACTGGCGGTGGGTCAGCGAGCAGTGGGCGGATGTCCTGCAGAGAGGACGTTGCAGAAGGTGTGGAGCTGTGATCCTGAGGATCTGGCGTGACCGCATGAGGGAAGTGGAGCAGGGGGACTCGGATTCTTCCAGGAACCTTGGCCCACAGCAGCCGAGGGGCGACTGGTGAGGGGCAGCCAGCACTGCCAGCCCCATCGGCAGGCAACCTGGCCACTGCCTTCTTCACCACCCTCCTGGAGATAGAAGGCTGCAACATCTTTTTAATGTAGGGAATGATTTATTGCCTTACTCAGAGTTGTGAGGACTTTTCATCCTCAGGTCCTCCAATATGCCAGGACAACCTTATTTTTCTTTTAAGATTTAAACTAATTTTAATTCCAAATTATGATGTGGATAATGACATTTTAAATTAAAAAAAAAAATGTATGCACTACCAGAAATTACTCCCTAATTAGCTGTTTATTTATGTTCTATTCTTCATTGCTATTTACATACAGGTTAACACTATAAAACATTTATGACACATCATCTTCAATTATGCATTTTTCAGTTAATATCCAAAGTTATTTTCTGTTTAAAATTAGTCCTAATAATTACATTTAAAGATAAATAAAAATTAGAAATGACCAACATAATAGAATTTTCAGTCACAGCTTTTGTTTCATAAATATTTGCAAGTACTAGTCTAGTGAAAGGAACTTTAAAATCCTTGTATAGTATTCATTATGAAATTCTACATTCAAGAGTCCCAGATCACTTCTCAATCCTACATTTTTGTTTATTTTTCATTAGTAGGTCTTTAGGCAAAATTCTGTATTCATGGTTGAATTGAGTGGAAAAAACAAACTTGTTAGATATATTTCTCAGTCTGATATTTCAGATGTTAGCTCCAGTTGAATGCTTTTATAAGAATTATGCACAAAAGAGATAATACCCAATGGCTGAAACCTGAAGAGACTGTCTATATTGTCTGGAAACTCCTACTAACTGGGTCCCACACCATCCCACCATGGACCTCGTTCCTTTCCCCAAGCTACTGCCTGATTCAATCATCACAATCCTGACTCTCAGTAGAGCCATCCAGAATGATACAATTTACATTTTATTCCTATCAGGCTCAGAAGCAATTTGCAAGGAAAATGAGCATCAATTCACATGTATTCTTCAGTCTTTGGCTTCTGTCTACATAGACTAGTGAGGATAATATAAAAACCCCGATTGAGTACAAACTGAATCGTTTGCCCCTTTCCAAGACCAGCTACACTGCTTGGCTGGTTTGGGAGGCTGAAGCTATGGATCACTCACCATCCACCTTGGAAGAGGTGCCTTGGGGATGGGCAGGTTCAGATTCCCATGTGCCACAAGGTCTGAGCTAAGATCTGGTCTGTCCTAGGGCAATGGATAACTTTGAAGCACTCTGCCATCACCACAGCCAAGTTCCCAGGTTTTTCTCCAATGTGATCTACCATGCATGCAGGCAGCAGCCATGGGCTTTCCCCATGCACGGGGATATTCCCAAAATCCATAGGGGCCAAAAATGCTGTCAAGACCTGCCTGTCCAGGAGAGGATGCCTGTAACCACAAAGAAGCTACAGTCACTTCAGAAAGAAGTGGACACTACAGACAATGTAACCCAAAGTGGCCTGAATCATTCAGGAGAGGTCAACATTGGTAGAGGTGGGTGAGTGCATCCAGAGCCTTGAAAACCAAGGCTTAAATCAGGAGGAGCCCAGAAAGGAAAGGGACACACACAGCATCGCAACCTTCCACCAATACCTAGAAAGGTGCCTAAAACACTGCTTTGGGGGCCTTCATATTATCCCTGTGGACTATTCTGCTTGGACTGTGCCCTGCACACCCACGTGCCTTGAGGTCTGTGCCAGGGAGAATATGTCTTATTTTTTCTTCTCCTCAATGAGTTAAATGTTTTCAAATTAGCAAACCACTTCATGCAATCACTAATATGCTAAGGAAATTTTTTGTAATCTACTAAGCTTGTCATGGTTCCCCTCTAGTGCACAATGATTAAAGGTTGTTGCTTATAAGAATAATGAAATTCTTATTCACCTATGGGAATTGATTTGGTGTTGTGGAGTCAGGATAGGGAGGGATATATGGGTGGGCCTAGAGCTGGAAAGGGAGCAGGGATCCAGGTCAGAGCTGGAGGCAGAACTCAAGATGCCTTTGACAAGGTGTAGAATTTACTGGAGTGAGAAGTATTAGCTAGGACAATTTCTGTTTGCCTTGAAACAGAGCAGCCCACCAGATGAGAAGGTCTGGCAGAGGCAGACACTACCAAATGTTCCTTGAATGGTCTGAAGGTTACATTAACCAACAGGTGCAACAGAACTCCAGATAATAAGGGCAAGGGGAAGAACTCTAGTCCTCTGTGCCCTCTGAGTTGACAACCATGGGGTTCAAGTGCATCAGCTCTTGGTTAGACAAATCCAGGCATCTACAGATTTCTTCTCTACTATAGCCTGACCAGGGCATAAACTGCTTGAATTATACTTCAATGTCCAGCAAAATTGAAGGCTCATGGGTACTGTCACTTGGCCCAGTGAGGTTATACACTGCCAGCCTCTGCCCATCTCAGTGCCTGCAGCATTTGAGGCTCAGTACTACCTGCCAGTGTCCCAGGAGTAAGATGTACTCATCCCCATAGTTTCAGCTCCAGCTGGCAGAAAAGACAGAGAAAAAACATGCAGTAACACCACACTTTGGATTTTCAAACATTTTGTCACCTTTATATTAGATACCAAAAAACCAGAAACTAGATGACATTAATTTGGTCTATCAGGACTTTTGTCTTTCATTCAATGAATGGTCTTAATTTAATGTGGACTTGACTTTGGGATTGGAATGTGGAGGATAGACTGCATTTACCTACCACTTTTTATTAGACTGATTAAATGTTAATTATCCCTATCAGAGACTGGAAGTAGATAGTGAAAGAGGAGTTGAAATGTTTTTCTTTACATGGGAAATGGGCTTCCCATCTGATCAGACATACTCCTGTGCAGAAGTCTCAAAGGCTGCTTTTCTTTCTTTCCCTCTCTTCATTAGTTTTCTCTAATGACAAGGCCATGCAGTAGTTTAGCTTCTACAGGGCCAGGGTTACCTTTCCACTATTGCAGGAGAGGAGTCAGGTACAGATTTGCTAGGATTCCAGTCACCGCAGAGGACTGAGCTTTCATGTCTCATGTAGGCCATTAGGGCTGAAAAAATTGAGGTTCCAGTGGAATTAGGCTGTGGATATCAATAGAAGAATTGCAGACATAGTGAAAATGTGGGTGGTCTACAAGTAAGAAATCAGAAGACAGCTAAACTACAATCCTGTGAACAAGAAATTGCAAGGAAAATATAAGGTAAAAGAGATCAGAAAGGAAATTATTCAGGGACAGAAACCTTTGGGAATATAACTTAGAAAGACTCTGTGAGAACAAAATGAAATGGAGAGAAGAAAAAAATACTTAGGATGTAAATGGAGCTAGAATAGGACAAATTGAACAAAAGGAAATGAACATCATATGTCTCTGAAATTGTAATAGCTGAATATAAGATTTTGTCAAGGTGCTAATTTTTTTTTTTTGCATGGCAGGCTTCTCAATACTTAATGCATTATCATAAGCAAAAATAATAAATTAGAAATGCATGAGCCAATTAGGAAATTCTGTCCTTAACTAAGGATTATGATGTATTAGTCAATGCTATGGTTTTAATGGCCATTTTTAAGTAAAGCAAGGAAATCCTCTATAATCATTTTATAACATTTTTATACTGAAACACTAATGGTCGGGGGGAAAATGAGGGAATGGAGATGTAAGGAATTTCCATGTTTATTTCTCAACTGAAAAATGTGGCACAGAGAATTACATGAGCTATCTTCCAAAGTTACATATGAAGTAAGAAGTAGGGGGATAGGGATTAAAAAGAAAGGTTTGTTGAAATGTAATGTCCTCACCCTGAATTACAATGCTTTCTGTCAAATTCTCCATTGCCAAATACCCTCTAGTCCCTTTATTAAAAGATGTCTGTCACCAATATAATGAAAGGTGCAGATTTTTTGAAGGAGAAATTGCTGGAGCAGGGACCTTTCAAAGAGGTATTGCAGGAGTGCTCTGGGCTTCTAAGTTAGCTGGGTCACATAAAGGAATTTATGGACATGCCATAGGATAGACAAGGGAATAAAGAGTCTGGGAAGAAATGAGAAAAGAGATAGTATACAACTGAGACATGGGTATGGGTGTGCTGCAGGTTGAGACCCACAATGTGGAGCCCTGGGATAGGCCTTTTAAAGGCCTTTCCTCCTCCCCTTTCCCCATATTAAGGAGGGAGCTCAGCTATTTGCTGTCTTGATTGGTTGCCTTTCTACATTTTTAGCCTTCAGGGATCCAATGCAGAGGCCTTTTTGTTTGGGGTATCCAGAGCTTATTTTGAGCCTGGGAGCTTCAAATGGTACCTCAGTACCAATGCCTTGGTGGGCTTTTTGGTTGTAATGGTTACAGCTTTGTTCTCAAGTAGCTGCCAACCCTCAAAGGGTTTCTGGGTAGGGTCTCATGGCTATGGTCTGACCAGCAGCTTTCCCTTGTTTCACATACTAACCTGCCACAGGGGGCAAATGAAAGTGAAAGTTTCCAAAGCCATCTTAATCACAGTTGCTTATAAAGGCATTTAGGGAGTCATTAAAATTCCTTATTACATAGGAAGGCCCAACAAACAGGTCATGCCTTGCAGGAATGTGATATACATTAATTAAAATGGTTTGCTTGTCTATGCAGAGAAGCCATAGCTACTGGAGAGAAACTAGGTTATCACCAGTGTTGCTTAACTGAAACTTTAGAGGATGTGGTCTACTGTCTCAGACAGCCTCTTCAGTACATTGTATTTGTCTTCTGAAAATTCTCTGCCATTTCTCAGAAAAGGCCCACTCCCAAGAATGCCCAATGTAAGTGGCCATTTTATTTTACTTAGCCTAATTTCTAATCATCTGTGCATGTTTTAAGGGGAAAAAGTTATTAAAATTTAACTGGGACTTTCTTATAAGATCTGATTTCCTTTCTTTTTAAAAAATTGAACCATAAAAGTAGTGCACTTCATTTATGTTCCCATTCTTTCATTCTCATACTCCCTTTGTCTTTAAAAAATGTAATATACACCAGTAAACTCTCCACACAAGACAAAAACTAGATTCTTCACATTAACTATCAACAATTACAATTTCAAAGACATATGGTATCTAATCCCTATGTTTAATTTCTATCAATTCTGTCCCTTTCACATTTTTTTCTTCTTCATTTCTTATGACATTTTCTTTTTCTTATCTTCCTCAATTGTAATCCCAAATGGTTTTGTCTTTGCATTATTTTCCTTACTGTCAGCAAAGAATGAAGTTGGAACACTGAGATTTAAATTGAAATTTCCTTAAATTTTTATTTCACTTAAAAGTTTATTACAATGTAGATTCAGGTACTCAACAGGTATTCTGAGTCAATAAGTCTGGGGAGGATAGAGATATTTGCATTTCTAATAGACAACCAGGTTATGCTAATGTTATAGACTATTTTAGTAGCTCTAGTATAAAACTTATGTAGGGAGTGGAAAGATGGCGTCGGCTTAGGAGGGTGTCAGCAAGCAGCTCCCAGATCACGGCAGACAGTGGAAAGGGTGCGGCACGGGTGTCTGTGCTGTGGGTGTGTGGAATAAGAAGCTTGGGACATCTATTTGGACAGATCAATGATGTGGACTGAACCATAGAGATTCGTGAGTTTTAAGCTGCCTGTGGTGCTTAACACAGTCGGCTGACCCCCACCCTTATGGGGGAAAAAAAAAGCCAGCTGGAACAGCGACTCCCGTCACTCCAGTAACTGGGTGACCCGACCCGGTGGGAGGGGGCATTTTATGAGGGGGGAGCTCTGGTAAGAGAGCTTTATTGTCTGGGGATTTGGCTTCCTGAAGCCCCCCACAACTTAGATGAACAAAACAGCTGCAGTGAATCAGACCCGGAGGAGGGAAGGGGTTAATCTTCTAGGGAGCTGAGAAGCTGAGAAGTGCAGGAATTAGCCCCGGCCCATGGAGCTGAGAAGAGGGGCAATCCCCAAAAGAGGGAGAGTTCTGACAGAAAGTAGAGAGGGGATATTTTAGCTGTCAATCTGGCTGCCTGAACCCTCTCATAAA
>JAQZBX010054639.1:0-12779 GCA_029593785.1 Cabassous unicinctus
AAAAAAAAAAAAAAAAAAAAAGCAATGTGTGTTTACTCAGAAATATAAAAAAGTGACTTCTAAGGAGGAGGTTGTTTTAAACATAGACAAAAATGTATTAATGTAATGAACAGTGATAGGTGATGCTTTAGTACCCTTAGAATTTAGAGATGGTTTTATTAACTAAATAAAAGAAGGTGATAAAGTGAAGGCTGGTTTAGCACAGAATACAGTTAAGGTTTATTACATAAATATGTAGCAAAAATTAAGTAAGATACTATGTACTAAAGGATTTAACTTAATGTTAAAAATCTTAATGTATAAAATCTTTTGACTGTCTACTGGAGAAATATATTTAAAAATACAAGAAATTGTACTTTAAACTTTGATCAGTTGAATCATAGTTACACATACCCTTATTGTCATTCAGAAAAATAGCTGTTTTGTGAAACTAACGCTTTAATAGCTCTTCAAAAAGGTCCTGTGTTGTTTGCAAAGAGACGCTACTCCTTTTTGCTAAATTTAAGTGAAGTGGAAGATTTTCATAGGTCATGAATGCCACAAAGAAGTATAATAGAGATTTTTTAATACTATAATTTTAGAGAAAATGATAATGACCAAGCGTTACTGGTCATGTTTCCTAATGAAGCATTTTTGTGTCAAGTGAATCGTTGGTTGTTTGGTTTCTAATAATGTATAGCAGTGATATAATGTATTTTTTTCCAATTCCAAAGCCTTTATATTTTATAATTTGTTTATCCATTCATTTAAGATAGATATATATATATATATATATATAATATATACATTTCTCAATTAAATGTAATAGATACATATAAATTTTTTTTAATCAAACTATGTTACACAATATATTTGGTTCATAGTAATGCATTCATACAGTATTTGTCCTTTTGTGTCTCGCTTGCTTCGTTCAACATAATGTCGTCCAGGTTCATCCATGTTGTCATATGCTTTACGACTTCATTTCTTCTTACAGCTGCATAATACTCCATCGTGTGAATAGACCACAGTTTGTTTATCCATTCGTCTGTTGATGTACACCTGGGTTGTTTCCAGCTTTTGGCAATGGTGAATAATGTTGCTATGAACATTGGTGTGCAGATGTCTGTTCGTGTCACTGTTCTTATTTCTTCTGGGTATATACCCAGTAGTGGTATTGCAGGGTCACGTGGCAAGTCTATATTCAACTTCTTTAGGAACTGCCAAACAGTCCTCCATAGTGGTTGTACCATTCTGCATTCCCACCAACAGTGAAGAAGTGGGTGCCTATCTCTCCACATCCTCTCCAACACTTGTAGTTCTCTGTCTTTTTAATAGTGGCCATTCTGATAAGTGTGAAATGATATCTCATTGTAGTTTTGATTTGCATTTCCCTAATCATGAGTGATGCTGAGCATTTCTTCATGTGTTTTTTTGCCATTTGTATTTTTTCTTTGGAGGAATGTCTATTCAAGTCTCTTGCCCATTTTTTAATTGGTCGTTTGTCTTTTTATTGTTGAGTTGTAACATCTCTTTATAGCAGTGATATAATATTGATTCCTAAGGTAAGCATACTCGTTATGTAAGTTTATTGTCAACCTGGAATAACTGACCTTTTTGAGATTTGTTTTAATACCAAGAACTAAGTAGTAGCCCTATCAAAAGAGATATAATTTAAAATCTGCAGCATGGGTATGGTTTTGTTTTTGTAAGGAGCTATTGTAGACAGGAAGAATATGTTTGCCATCTAAGTTTTTAGCTGTGGTTTTCCATACTTAGTGTCCACGTAGGATTAAAGATCACAAAATCATAAATTCTAATACTTTATGGGCTGTGTAGGAGACAGGAAATGACTAGCTGAGGAAAGCATTCAACAAATCACTATAGACTGTTATGTAAATAGAAATACCCTGTATTTTCAAAGTCAGTTGGAAGAGTTATTGTAAGACGTACCCTCTGAACATCCTTTATACTTTAGAATAATGATTTTTTAAAAGAAAAAGATTGGGAAGCCCAGTAAAGTTGTTTGGATACTGCTTTAACTTTTATTTTTTGATTATTGAAATACGTTTAACTTTTAATTCATTTAACTTTTCATAGCAAAACAAGCAAGTAAATTTCAGTTAATTTATGGACAGCTTTTAGACCAACAAACTAAGAAATTATCTTCAGGAACAGTTATTAAAAACTACACTTTGTTCAGTAATACAGGTTGCAAAGGGGCAGAAATACAAGTGATGCTTTTATTGAGTGGGAGATTATACCTAGATGACATTTAGAATGAAAATGATTGTATTTGAGTCATTCAGCCAACATTTTAAAAAGCCTTTTATTTGCCATGCATCATGATAAATACTATAAAATAAAACCAGAACATTATCTTCTCAAGGAACCATTAAAGGAGACAGTCTCTAATTTCCGCTTCCAACTTTCCACATGCACTATTTCTTCACTGACTTTTCAGTATTTCATTACCAGATTTGTTCAGTGATTTGGGACTTTATAACTATACTAGATATGCCATTGCTGTGTAGTAGTCTATTGTATGAATGTACCACAGTTGATTTGCCCACTGTAAGTATTTTTAATAAGTATCTGCTTATGCACAGAGGAGGCTTTTTTAACCTTTTTTTTTTTTTTAACCTTGGGTGTTGGAACCAGAGCAATCAAGAATGGTGATATCAAAGATGAGTCTTGAATAGGAGAAAGAGGAGAGATTACTCACAACTGGTACTAAAAAATAATCTTCAGAGACTTAAGTCATTTGAGACTAGAGGAAGATTTAGGGCAGTACCTAATCATAAGCAGGAACCTGAATATTAGGGTCTCATATTCTAAACTAAGGAATTTGAAGTTTATTCTAAAAGCTGTGGGGAACCATTGAAGAGCAGCATAAGATTTATGCTTTAGAAATATCTTTCTAGCAATATTGTAGGAAATGAAGAGGTGTATTTTGTAGACGAGGAGAACAAGGAAGCTGTTTCAGCGATCCACTAATCCAGGGAGACTATTGATGAGTGCCCGAATTATAAGTCAGTGGTGAAATGGAAAGAGTGGAACAATTTTAAAGGAAATATGCATATCAGAACCAAAAGTGTTTATCTCATTAGTAGCCTCTTGTGCTGCCTCTTCACATTATTTCCATATTTCAAGATCTGCTCTCAGGAACTACTTCTGAGGTACTGTTATAGCTTTAATTGGTCTTTTCCACTTCTGAACCAATACAGAAATGGTAATCTGTTTTAGTCTGTTTTCCTAAACATCTAGCACTTAATAATTAGTATTAGAAGTAGCAACTACCTTTTGGGTGCTAACATACTGTAGCACTTGGCTTACATTATCTAACTAAATTCCTATATCAGATCTAATATAGGTGCACTTAACCCCACTAATACTGATACTGTTTTGAGTGTGTACTTGTTCTGGTGGTTGAGAACCAGATCTTATGCTTCTGGACCTTGTGATGTTAAACACACAGTAGATATTCAATAATTAAAGATATCCTTTCTAGTTAGTCACTTCCAAGAAGGGAGAGGTGTTTGGGATGGTGGTTTGTAAATAATGGAGTATTGTATATTTCCTTTTCAGATTTGGATGGTGCTCTACTCTCAGGGCCAGATTGTGATAGGAATGTGAATACAAATTTATTGGCTGAAGCTGGGTCCGGTCAAGATGGAGGTGATGCTGGTATGTACAGTAGAATTTTAGCAAGAGTATATTTAAGAGGAGTTGAACATTGGAAAGTTTTTGGCTACATGTTTATTAAGGGCCTGCTGCAGTTTCTTGGCCTTAGGGAAAGTATTATATGTAAATACTTTCAGACCATGGTAGCTGTGTTTATGAGAGACTTTGAAGCTTGGTAAATACAAATGGATAGATTTTTCTGGTTTTGTTTGGAGGAGTCATTTATTTAGAGTTTCTTTTTTAATCTCTTTGATTACCAAATTAAGTTACTAGAACATGGATTTCTGCCATATATAGATGGAATGGGAATTGGTTGATTAATATATTTTAATTAACTTTGATAGAAAATAATAGTATTTATACCAGCTGTACTTTGGGAGAAGCTTGCTGCATATAAAGACAAAGAATTCATGATCTTTTATGAAATTTTTTTTCTCCCCGCCCCCCTTGTTGTTAGCACTTGCTGTATGCTCTCTGTGTCTGTCTGTGGTGTGCTTGTTGTCTTTTTAGGAGGTACTGGGAACTGAACCCGGGACCTCCCATGTGGGAGGGAGGCGCCCAATGGCTTGAGCCATCTCTTCTCCCACTTTTTGTGTCTCATTGTATTTCCTCATTGTGTCTCTTCGTTGTGTCATCTTGTGTGAGCTTGCAATGCCTTCTCGCTGTCTTGCTCATCTTCTGTAGGAGGCACTGGGAACTGAACCTGGAACCTCCCATGTGGTAGGTAGGCGCCCAACTGCTTGAGCCACATCCGCTTCCCTCCACCATTAACCTTTGCAACTGAGATCAGTCTTTTATTATTACTTTGACTAGAAAATCATTGCTTTTTTTCTTAGTTTGCCATTATAGAGTAATGTCCCCAAAAGGGTTAGACGGTAAAGCACAAATTTTGAAGTAGATCCTTAATAACCCAAAGTTTATTAAATTACCAAGGCAATACATACCTTTATTCTAGCTATTTTTTATAATTCCTGTAAGTAATATTTACTAGTTATAAGAATTGGAGAGATGAAAGAAATTTGGGGCCAGGCTTTCTTAATTTGAATTTTCATTTTATATTTTAGGAAATGTCTGTTGTTGGCTGTTCTCAAGGATGGCTTTATACACACACACACACACACACAGCCCTTTACTATAACTTATCTAGAGAAACATGGAATTCTAGTGGAAATAAATTCTCTATTTCTGAATTTGGATCATCAGTTCATAAATTTATTCTATTCCGAGGCCTGCAGAAACTCATTTCACTCAAAGTAGTGAGTGACAGGCTCTGACTACTATCTATATTGAGAATAGACTTTAGGAAGGCAATAATGATAGCAAGGAAACAAGTTGCTGGCTATTGAAAATAATCCAGAGGCAAAAGTTGATGGTCCATTGGACCAGGGTGGTAATAACTGGAGTATTCTGGTTTAACTTGTGTTGCCAATGGATTTCTGGATTCAAGGATTTACATACAAATTCAAGATGGAATTAAATCGAGAGTTGGTAATTCCTAATCTAGCTAGGCTGGAGATCCTCAGGTACAAATTCCCTAAGGGACATCCACTATTCTATTTTGACTTGTGGCATTTTATTTAAGGATAAAGTTAGAAACAAAAAAGTTTTGATGAAACCCAAAAGGGGATTCAGTTACCTTGCTCCAGTGTGTCTGCAACAACAGATAAATAAAAGAACTTTACATTGATGATTTCTATGTATTTATATTCTTTTTCCTTAGTCTGTTTTCCTAAACAAATTAGTCTTAGAACAAATTTACATGATGTTCTTGGGTACAAAAAGGAGACTATCCCATTCTACAGCTGGGCTTCATGGTGATATAAAGCATCAAGTGATACAGTAGTTGAATAGCAGCTATTTGGGAAGAGTTCAGTTTTGATGTTTGAAACCCAATATTTAAAAGGGGTAGGTAGTTTCATGTGGCCTCTACTCACAATTCAGTAGTATTCAGTTTTTGTTTTTTTTACTGAAATTTTTCCTATTGCTGAATATTGGAAACTTATTTTGTTTTCTATTTAAGATGCTTGCTAATCAGGATATTACAGTCATGATTATGGAGATGCCTCAGTTTGACTAAAATTTTAGAGTTTTTATTTATCATATTAAAGGGAATGGATGTAGCTCAAGTGGTTGAGTGTCTGCTTCCCATAAACGAGGTCCCTGGTTTGATCCCTGGTACCTCCTAAAAACAAAAACAAACAAACAAAAAAAACCCACTTCTCATTGGGGAGCAGATGTAGCTCAGTAGTTGAGCACTTGCTTCCCATGTATGAGGTCCTGGGTTCAATCCCCAGTACCTCCTAAAAATATGTATGTATATATATTTTTATATTAAGCTGTTCTATCATAATGCTCACAGGATATAAATATTTAAACGTATCTTTTGCTTATTGATGCTAAGAGACAGGTCTTTATTACCATCATTTTTTCAAAATCGCTTTTCAATTTTCTTAGGTACTTCACATGATTTCAGGTATGGTTTGATGCCTGGCCCTTCAAGTGATTTCAAGTATGGATTGATACCAGGTACTTCAAATGATTTCAAGTATGGATTGATACCAGGTGCTTCAAATGATTTCAAATATGGGATATTGCCAAAACAAGAAACTTGGGAAAATGGTGAGTATTAGTCAATTAATCATTTACAGAATTTTTAAATAATTTTTTAAAGATTAAAAAGCTTTCATATTTTGGCTTAATAATCAGGTTGTAATAGCCCTTATATCTATTGCTCTTCACAGGGGTAGAAATAGAAGCTAAATATAAGCTTGATGGGTTTTCTGTTTAATATATAATAAGTGCTTTTTTTTTTTTTTTTTTTTTTTTTTTTTTAATTCTCAAAGGGGAATCATCTCTAATCATGAACAAGTTAAAATGTCCTCATTGTAGCTATGTAGCCAAATACAGACGAACACTAAAAAGGCATATGCTCATTCATTCGGGAGTGAGATCATTTAGCTGTGATATTTGCGGAAAGCTGTTTACTCGAAGAGAACATGTAAAAAGACATTCCCTGGTAAGTAACTTTAAATATAACTGATCCCATATATAAAGTCCATGAAGCTTAAGGCATTTTAACTCTGTTACTTGCGAATTTAAAGAAGATGGATTATTTAAGAAATTGCTTTAAACAAAGAATGTGATTTATGAAGAAAATAATGGTATATTCACTCATTGTTAAATGGGTGGTTTAATTTGAGTGGTTCAAATGCATTATATTGTCTATACTCTCCTTATATTGAATTTTTCCCCCCTTCAATTAGGTGCATAAAAAGGATAAAAAATACAAATGTATGGTGTGTAAGAAGATCTTCATGTTAGCAGCCAGTGTTGGAATAAGACATGGATCTCGACGCTATGGTGTTTGTGTAGAATGTGCAGATAAATCACAGCCAGGAGGGAAAGAAGGTGTAGATCAGGGACAGGATACAGATTTCCCTCGGGAAGAAGAATATGAGGAAAACGAAGTAGGAGAAGCTGATGAAGAGCTGGTTGATGATGGAGAAGATCAGAATGATCCATCTCGATGGGATGAATCAGGAGAAGTTTGTATGTCTGTAGATGATTAACTGACCTACTCTCCTCCTCAAGGATGCTGCATTTGGACATATGAATGGACAATTTGAATTGTTGAACTTGAAGGCTTGCAAAATATGGTACATGCTGGATGGTAGTTATGTTGCTGTGAAAACTGTAGGGTCAAAGCCTTATAGCAAAAAAAATTTTTTTATATTTGCACAGGACTGTACAGCAAACAACCTTGTGGTTGGATTACATGAAGTCCCCACACTTTCAGTCAGTTATCAAAGTAAAAATATTTTTTATTTATAGGATATACAGTAACTATTTGGGTCTTATGAAAATATAGAACCTATCCTTGTAGAACTTACCTTCATGTGTCACTTAAACATGAATGAAGAAAATCCATTTATGGGAATACAGTGACAGCTGACCCAGTCACTCTGTCCATCAAACCACTCAGGCTAGTTTGTACTAGTAGAGTTTTGTTTCTATTTTTATTTTTATTATTATTATTTTTTAATACAGATTTTCAGTGAGGGGCTTTTTCAACCCCGTTGGTTCTACTTTCTTGTATTTCCATTTTAATTTGCTCCATAACTTAAACCAAGTCTTTTCTAGTCTTAGGTATTATTTCTCAATTTTGTGCTAATGGGCATGTTTATAAAAACTGGAGAGGTAATTTATTGGAATGAACTAACTGACTTCCTCCATTCCCCCTTTCCTTTTTGACATGAATTTTACTACTTCACAATTGTAGAATGATGTTGCAAAGTTAACGTGGTGAAGTTGACAAATACCACTAAAATGATTATGATTTAGATGTAACTTTTTCCTGCTGCTTTAATCTGATAAATGGTTATTATATGACGTTTTCTGACATGGCATTTGGGTTTGGGTATCTGTTACTTTGGCACTATTCTTGTTAGCCTCTTTATTTTTGCCAGTGTACTATACCTCGGTCCTATTTGAAAGACAGGAATCTAATTGAAAGAAAAGATATAGAAACAATAAGTAAAATGATTTGTTTTATAATTTATCCTCCATGTCCAATTTGGTTAGCTTGTTATGCAATATAAGTGAAATATCAGGTTTTTACTCCTGTGCCCTTATTATCATTAAAATTAACACAAAAATTGCATTCTCTTTTGTTTCATACTTAACCGGGATATTGAGTGTTTTGAAATTATGATAATTAATTTAATTTTCAATTCCTTAAAGTTACCACACCTTGATATATAGTCTTTCTAGTAGTAACTATGATTCAACAATCTGCAAAAATCTTACAAATAAAATATTGAGAGGCTTTATAACTTATTGTTCTGTTAACTAATTTCTTCAGGGAACAAAGGATGAAATTGTCAGATTTATCCAGCCCGGTGGCAAATGAATTAGCTGGTGATCATTGAACTCACAGCAGCATTTCACATAGTAATATTAACATGCACAGCATTTATCAGGAGCATATTGTATATTATATAAGATTAAGGATGTCACATTTTCAGCTTTCTTTTAAATAAAAATTGAGTATATTTTCCTATTTTATGTCAGGTAGCTAAATTAAGCTAGTAGTGTGGAAAAAAATTGCAAAGTTTGCTTTGACAGACATCCTTTTGGTGCTTACCTGATCAAAGTTGACAACCTTTATCATTGTCTCTTATTTCAGTAGAATAATGGTTTAATGTTAAACATTGATTTTCTGCTTGGATAAATCAAAGATAAAGTACAGTTATATGGTTAGATGCATCTTTTGTCATCTAAACTTTATTATAGTTTCTGCATAACTGTAAACCTGACAGATGACAGTTTTGGTTTGATTTCTGTTTAAAACTAAAGAACACATCTTATTTTCAGTGTTCTAGAGAAATGAGTAAAATGTAATTCTGGTGGGGTCCAAGGTAGAAATTAGTTGGGCAGAGATACTATGAAAAAGTATTTTAAACGTAAAATGTTCTGCTATGTGAATATGTAAGTATAGTAAAAAAATTTCTTTCATCCCATTTATCCCCATCCTTTAAAATAAACCATAGTTTACAATTGGTAGATCTGTCTATATATAAATATATATTAAAGAGAAAAGATATATATCTGAAAAATCACCTAAATCTGCTTTATTAGACTACAGTTCACTTACTGCATAGAAACTGGACTTGGCTTTACATTCTTAATGTATTTTACTTTTCCTCAAGATATGAACTGAATTTTCTTTTACTACTTAAATCATTTATGTATATCTGGTAAATTATGACCAAATTTTTGTTAGGTTGCATACAGTAAATTGAAATATACACTTGGTACACTACAGGATTGTTGTGCTTTTGTTTTGGTTTTAGTTGGAAATAAGGTTTGATGTAGATGGCTTGTTACTGTTAATTTAAAATATTCTATGATTGTCTATTACCTTTTATGTTTGTGTTGTGACAGATTTGGCTATATTTTTAGTCAACTGAAATATACTTTAAAAGTTTGTTTTTAGAAAGGTAATCCAAAGGAAAAATGTTTATACTCTTAAATATATTAGCCTCAGCCTATATAAAAATTTTTTCTTTAAAGTAAACATTATACCAGAAACAGAATTGACAGATTTTTCTACTTGACTGCCTAACTTATTTTGTTGCATGATCTTGAGGGACTGCCTTTTCCCTTCTGGATCTTTTTTAAAAAATAGTTTTAGTACTAAGGTATACTACTGGACATTTCTAATTTTTAAGTATTTTCTTTTTCTGACTTAGAGTACAATATCAGGAAGTTGACAGATAAACTGAGAACTTCTGATTGGCCTCAGAGAGGTATCAATGGGATACTCATAATTTTGCCCATGGAGTCCTGGTAGAATTATGTGCTACACATTTGCTGAATTTTCCTCCTTTAACTTACATGTTAAATGAAAAATATTTTAGAGCTTTTAATTTTAAAAAAGTGTAAACTGTTTTTCATATTCACACTGCAGTAACAGACCCTCTCATAAATTAGGATCATATAGTAAGATTCTCAGAGACAGTTACTTCCTTATGGTTCCCTCTATGTGATAGTTATTGGCCCTCATTTTCATATTCACTAGATGTTTTGCTAAATTTTAGCACCTTAGCAATTTAGAGCTAAAAATTTTTTTTTTAATTGTAGGAAGGGGAAACTGAACAGTAATTAGTAGCTTTGAAATTTGGGGGAAAAGCACTAGCTGATTAGGTGGAACCATCCTGATGAGCAATACATGAGTTTAACACAAAGTGCTTAGAACACTGTCTGGTACAAATGAGTGCACAATACTTCTTAGATGCTTAGTACAGTGATGTGAACCAGGAGGGGGAAAAAAGATGATAAAAGGTAAAAGGAAGGAGAAAATAAGATAAAAAAAGAATTAGAGCTTGGAAACTTACAGTAATTGATATTGTATAAAAGGCCTAAAGATGACTGGAATATGGGGTAAAGTGTGATGGAAAATGAATTTTTTTTAATCTTAAATTTTAAAATAATGATTTAATGATTCTAAAAGCTACCATGTTTTTGAGTGCCCACACATGCCATTGTACTTGTGATGTGATGTTATCTAATCCCCTATTTTGTAGGTGCTATTGTCTCATTTTATAGATGAGGAAAGGCTCAGAGAAATTCAGAAACTTGCCTGATTTAAGCCACTAATTGGTAGAGCTGGGATTTTTTAGGTCTTCTGAAGCCCATGCTCTTTCCATGGGGGTCTATTGCTGCCTCATTAAATAACTTGTAGAATTTCAGCTCTTTAAAGGCGTCTACAGAAACGTGTTTTCCCTATGAAACTATGTTAGGAATTTCGGTGCTTAATCTGCCTCCAAATAAATACCTTGTCTTTCCTCCTAATAAAGCAGTTGTTTTGTCACTTGACTATAACAAGGTACCCAGACTCAGTGTAGCACACACTATTAATCAGCTATGGCATTTTCTTTGTTTAAAGGATGGCTTTTAACTAAACAAGATATGGACCCCAATTTTTGTCTGTGCCGTTCAGTCACCCAGATCCTTAAACTTAACTATGGTACATAAATATGTGCTTAGAACTAGCAGGTGTTTTTCCTTAGTCACTTGTAGGATTTAAAATGGAAAGATCTTTTCCTGCTGTATCCCAAAGTTGAACAATTCTAAGTAATTTGAAATGTGTTAGGGATAAGCACACTTTAAAGGATGGTTTCTAGCCCTGAATTTTATGATATTGGGTATTTAAATTTGGAGTACACTGGCTGTTGAGGAACAGAATTTTGGGTTGAGGAGAGAGATGGTTGAGGCCATTATGAAATGGGGGAATCAGCATTTTTAAACACTGTAAACATAAAAGAACACTTTCTTCTGCCTGCTGTTTGTAAAAGCTCTTTGGGAAGATCTTTTACAAAGACCAATTTTTTTAAAATGTAATTTACCTACCTAGTGTAAGTGTCCTAAGACATGTATGTAAACTTCCAAAACTGTTTTGTCTGTGTATTTAGAAAATACACAAGAATCTTTATCAAACCTAAAAATATAAACTTGTGAGCACTAAACTGCTTCTGGCTTTGTGAATTTTATTGACTCTTGACATTTAATTCAGATTCTTTGCATTTCAAGTAAGTAAGTGTACTAATTTAGACTAATTGAGGTTGGGGGAATACTTTTGTAAATTTTGACTTATGTGTAATTCATATATCTTTGTATATAAGATTTACAAGTTTGAAGTATAGAGTATTATAAGGGTTTTTTAATTTGTTAATGTATTTGTATATGAAAGTTCATAAGTGACTCTACCTCTTAGTAATCCTTTGAGCTGCTTTAATTAATAGTAATGGTTTGTAATCAGTACATCATTTATCTTTTATCTTTAATTTTAAGATTCCTTACAGACTTTGGAAAACATTAAATAATTCCCCTGTAATTTATACTTGTGCATAATCTTGGGGAAATGGGTTGAAAAGCAAAGGTAAGCTGCTTCATCCCGTATTTTCTGTACATTAGTGGATGGATGGATTATAAGTAAATACATAGTATTCTAAATTTCTAGTCTTTCATACTTTATATTTAATAATAAAGAACATACCTATCTAGTTTTTTAGGTTTGTTTTTTTTTTTAAGTTAGTAATGGAACAAAGGAAGTTAGAAAATGAAGATTCAGACTTAACTAAAGAAATGAGAGGTTTGAATTAGTTTGGAGAAGGGTGAAGGAAGGGGATAGGGCCTGCATAGCATAAAATGCCTACTGTCTTTAAATACATAAAAAATAACTGTCATGGCAGAAGACTTGTGTATCTCATAGTTCCAAGAGGTTAGAATTGGGACTGATTTGCTCAAGATTAAAAAGCAGTTTTTAATGACTATTCAAAGATTAATTGGGGTTGCTTCAGAAAAGACTGGAATATCTTATCACTGGAGAAGGTCTAGATAAAGTGAAAGATTACCTGACAACAAATTTTGGCTGAGAGTACTGACCAAACTTCTATTTCATAGAGTGTTGTTTGTTTAAAAAATATTTTAAGACTATCATAGTTACAAACTTTCTATTTTGCTTACTAAGTATGTTAATAAAATGATGTATGTAGTCATAGTTCATGAAAGATATTTTAGCATCAAAAAGGACATAAGTGGAAGCAAGAAGTCAA
>JAQZBX010054640.1:0-11939 GCA_029593785.1 Cabassous unicinctus
AAGAGTCTCTCACGCAACCATGGGGATGCACAAGTCCAGGCTCCACAGGCAGGCTGCAAACCAGTGGCTCCGATGAAAGTCCAACGAAGGGTCGTTGATGAGTTTCTGGGAGAAGTTGCCTGTCCAACGAAGAGCTGGGAAATTCTCTCTGAATGTTGAAATCACTTCCCCTTTTAAGCCATTCAACTGATTGGATAAAGGTGCCACCCATTGATGATGTAATCTCCCTGATTGATGCAGATGTAATCAGCCATCCACGCAGTAAACTCACTGGTGATTGAAGTCCATAAATGCTCTTGTATTACAATTAGCCCAGTGGTGTTGGAATAAACACCTGGACACAATTACCTTGCCGAGTTGACACATTAGCCTAACCATTACAGTAACCTAAAATAATCTTTAAATGTCAATATTGTCTTGTGAGTGATTTAATGTATAAATCACAAGTGAAATTGGTTCAACTACTAGAAATGCAGAAAAGCTTAGCAAATGTGTTCCTAATAAAATTCTTGTGGCTTAGTTAATAAAGGTACCCAAATCCCCTTAATGTAAAAACTTACTAGAAACAGTAAGAGTTAAGATCATTATATGGTTGCAGCAGTGTCAAATTCTTGTGCATTCAAACCAGGCCTTCAATACACTGCAGGTTGCCTCTCCATTTGAGTTATTGTCTATGTTTGTCACTGACCCCTAAAGCAATAAAGGTATCTACTACATCTCTGGTTCTGCTCCTGAAGTTGGTGGAGACTATACTGCAGTTTCAGACTCCTGCATTAGCCAATGATGGCTCAAAATGTCCAAATGTACAGAGGATATCACCTCCAGACTGGCACTGTTTCATAGTGCCAAAGGGTGCTATGCACCAGGCCAGTGGAATACTGGAAACTACTTTCCTAGTTTCTCTCTAGTGTCAACAGTGCTGCAGCATGCTGGCTGTGTGAAAGACAGACAAAGTGGAGCAATAATTACCACAGTGATGTAAATAGAACTTAAACAAAATTGGCATTGTGGCCTGCTCCCATGGAGAGATAATATGTGTGGTACTGCAAACCTGGGGCTTAAATCTATTGATTGCAGCTCAAAGAGAAAACTATGCATTGAGTAGTGCATTAATTAGTATTAAGTATTGTACATATATCTCCTACTCTTTCTATATATATATATAACTGATGATTATTGTGATATCTTTTCTATTCTAGATCACATGCAGAAGGATATTGAACATGTTAAAGGTTCTGGTACACTTCACTTTCTAAGTAGTTAATGAACATGCCTATAAGATAAAAATAGGCCACCTTGCCTGAGAGCAGTGCAGACAACAGCCTTTTTAATTTAAAAAGCCACCAAATTAACTTGGGGGCAACCTCTCGGTCCCCTAACCAGCAGAAAGTAATTACAGAACCCCTTTAAAAATAAAGGTGTAAACTCTCTGAGGGGGGAATGAAGCAGGCATAGTCCCTGTGCATGTCCCTGCCCTGTTCCTGCTCTTGCTTTTGGTGCCTTGTTCTTGCTTTCTGTGCCCTGCTCTCACCATTCCTACCCCTGCCATTATGAGCACACAAGTAAAACCTAGGCATTTGTAATGTGTAACAGGGAATTGTAGTCTGTAAATCAGCTCTCTTTATCACTTTTCAGCCCCTTCCTCCCTACCTAGGACCCATGCTTCCCTTTCTCTTTCCTCCCCTCCTTAATAAAGTACTGGCCTAACTAAACTTGCTTGCTCTTGAAATTCATTTCTTGTAGTTTAGGCAAGAACCTAGAAAAAAATCTAGCTACAGTCCTGATGGCACAAATAAGTTACATGAGGAAGTGACCCAAACATCCATGGGCACCATACTTGTCATGTTACCTTCTCTTTCCCAGCTCACAGCTATGGCCTCTTGGGTAGTTCCTTATAATCAGTTGACTGAGGAAGAGACAACTCAGGTCTGGTTTACATACAGTGCTGCCTGATATGCAGGTACCACCTGAAAGTGGACAGCTGCAGCACTGCAATCCTTTTCTGGGACATCCCTGAAAGGCAGTGGTAAGGGCTAATCCTTCCAGTGGGCAGAACTTCAAGCAGTACACTTGGTTGTTCATTTTGCTTGGAAGAAGAAATGGCCTGAGGTGTGTTTGTACACTGATTCATGGGCTGTTGGTAATGATTTGGCTGGATGATCAGGAACTTGGAAGGAACATGATTGGAAAATTGGTGACAAAGAGATCTGCAGAAGAGCTATGTGGTTAGACCTTTCTGAATGGGCAAAATACATGAAAATATTTGTGTCCCACATGAATGCTCACCAGAGGGTGACTTCAGCAGAGGAAGATTTGAATAATCAAGTGGATAAGATATCCTGCTCTGTAGCTAGTGCTCAGCCTCTTTCCCCAACTACTCTTTTCATTACCCAATGGGCTCATGAACAAAGTAGCCATGGAAGTAAGGATGAATGTTATGCATGGCTTGGCAACATGGACTTCCCCCCACCAAGGCTGACTTGGCTACAGCCACTGATGAGTACCCAATCTGCCAGCAGCAAAGATTCATACTCAACCCCTGATATGGCACCATTCCTTGAGGTGATCTGCCTGCTTCCTGTTAGCAGTTGATTACCTAGGACCACCTTCATTATGGAAGACGCAGTGCTTTGTTCTAACTGGAATAGCCACATACTCCAGATATGGGTTTGCTTTCCCTGCATGCAATGCTTCTTCCAAAACTACCATCTGTGGATTTCCTGAATGTCTTATCCACAGCCATGGCATTCCACACAGCATTGCTTCTAATCAAAGAACCCACTTCACAGTAAATGATGTGCCAGAATGGGCGCATGCTCACGGAAATCCCTGGTCTTATCATGTTCCCCATCATCCTGAAGGAACTGGATTGATAGAGTGGTAGAATGGCCTTTTGAAGACCCAATTAAAGTGCCAACTAGGTGGCAATACCTTGCAGGTCTGAGGCAATGTTCTCTAGGAGGCTGTGTATGCTCTAAATCAGCTTCCACTCTATGGTGCTGTTTCTCCCATAGCCAGGATTCACAGGTTGAGGAATGAAGGGATGGAAATGGGAGTGGCACCACTCACAATTACCCCTAGTGATCCACTAGGAAATTTTCTGCTTCTTGTCCCCATAACCTTAAGCTCTGCTGGTCTCCAGGTCTTAGTTCCAAAAGGAAAAGTGCTTCCACCAGGGAATACAATGATTCCATTGAACTGGAAGTTAAGACTGCCACCTGGCCACTTGGGGCTCCTTGTGCCTCTGAATCAACAGGCAAAGAAGCAAATTACTGTACTGGCTGGGGTGATTGATCCTATCAAGGGGAAATAGGACTGCACCTACATAATGGAGGTAAAGAAGAGTTTGCCTGGAATACAGATCCTCTAGGGCATCTCTTAGTACTACCATGCCCTGTGATTAAAGTCAATGGAAAATTGCAACAGTCCAATCCAAGCAGGACTAATGATGGCCTACAATCTTCAGGAATAAGTTTGGATCACCCCACCAGGAAAAGAACCACACCCAGCTGAAGAGCTTGCTGAGGGCAAAGGGAATATGGAATGGGTAGTAGAAGAAGGTAGTGATAAATATGAAAAACTTCAACCATGTGTCCAGTTAGAGAGACAATGACTTTAATGGTCATGAATATGTCTTCCTTGTTTTATTATGAGTATGACTGTATATGTACATAAAATAAATATCTTTGTTTTCTTCCCTAACTTTTTCCCTTATTATATGTCATAAGTTGTATTAGTTTCATGTCATAAAATTTAAGGATGTCAAGTTTAAGAGTGAATATTACCCAAGGACTTGCACCCTATTCTCCCTCTCTCTGGTCTGCTCAAGGGGAAGTCTGGAGCTGTGCAATTCTGAGTTCCACTGTCTTGGGAGATCACTAGTTTACAGAGTCAGTCATATTGTTACTGTTTATCCTTAAAGAGTAGCTGGGCCCTGAGCCCTTAGAGCTTACCGCTCTTGGTCTGGTAGTGTTCTTTGTCCAAAGCCTTGTGCTTAGGTTATGTCCAGGGACTGGGAACCTTTCTCTGGGGAAGGTTGAAAAATGGGGCATACTATGGGTATGGGGAGAGTAGCTTCCACCAAGACTAATGATCTACAGGCAGGGACTCGGACCTTACCATTTAAAACACTGGAGCACTTCCAATTGGGGTAATTGACAGACCAGGCCCTGAGCTTACTCATTGCCCTCCCTGGGCTTCCCCATGATTGAGAGCTAAAGTGTAAACACCTGGCACAGCACTGAGCCTCCAGGATGCTGCAGCAGCCTCCAGCCTGCACACTTTGAACATCACCCCTTGGGTCCACCTAAAAAGGCAACAGCCAGCTCAATTGCAGGTTGATGCTGAGTTACTCCCCTTCTTTCCAATAGTTCCAAGAGTCAGCCAGACACACAGCAAATCTCAGGAAGGACTCCTCAGGGCAGCTGAGGGGCTGACCACAAACCTTGACTCCAAAAGTTAATGGTCCTTGCTACTGTGGCACAGCCATCCAGGGACATGTTTTGTTGAATGAATCACAGGTATGACTGTGCTTTTCCCTCAAATATGGAAGTGCTAGTACCAGAATTAGTCCAGGGCCTGGAAGAAGACACATATCCAAGAAGTTTCACCAACAGGGCTGGGAGGTTTCTGATAGCAGAGATGGCATGTGGAAACATGTAAAATGTCTACAACATGTCAAAACAGCAGAGGATGGATACATTATTGCATCTTCAGGATACCATTGGCCAAGGGTACAATGATACTCCCCCAGATGAGGCCCACACTTGCAGCAAGCATCCATTTCACTCATCTTTGGCAGGGAATCTCTATTTACACCTGAGACTCCTTGACCAACCCAGAAAGCCAAGGTGGACAAGGCAGTCACACACAGGCCCTGGATTCCACCTGTTCCTGGAGGGAAGAGGGTCTGCACCCTGCTCAGGCTCTGCTGGGTGGGGCCACAGGGCCCTGGCTGAACTTGATTCCCCATGGGAAAGGTTGACATCAGATCTTTATAGAAAGCAATAGAAGTGATTAATGAAAAAGAAGACACCAAAGAAGACTCCCAATCCCTATGTTAGAGGAGGCTTTGGGGTTACTGGCTCATGCTCCTGATGTGGTGTGCTAGGGCCAGAGGGGGAAATATGGACTATGGCTTCAAAATATTGTGTTTGTGTACTATAGGCTGCCTGATGGCTCCCTGCATGACTGGTTCTGGGGCTTACCTTTCCTTCAGGCCCCTCAGAACTCTCCCAGGGTTGCTGAGGCCTTCCATAGGATGGTTGTTGAAAATAAAGGAATGGACTAGCCATAGCCACCTGGGGTAAAGGCTGTGGTGAAACTATTCTGTATGGGAGTATAATGGATACATGACCTTAGATATTTGTCAAAACCCATAGACCTATGCAACACAAAAAGTAAAGCCTAATGTAAACAAGACTTTAATTGATAAAAATTCATCAGTATTGGGTCATCAACTGTAAAAAATTTACCACTGTAATGCAAGATGTTAGTAAAAATAACACTGCGCAGAGGCTGTAGAGAAGGGGATATTGGAACTAAATGTACTTTCTGTAAAATTTTTCTGTAAACCTAAAAGACCTCTGGAAAATAAAGTTTATTGACAAAAGCTATAATACATGTTAGAAGGGGCTAGTGCGGGTGTAGGAAATGGAGAGTATATTTCTTAATTGGTACAGCTTCGCCACAGGTTGACTGAAAAATTTGTTAATGACAATATTGTGCAGTGACAATATTATGAATGTAATTAACACCACTGAATTGTATATTTGAAAGAGGTTAAAATGGAAAACTTTAGGTGGTATGTATGTTATTAGAATAAAAATTCAAACATCATAGAACTGTACAATACAAACCCTGAACCCTAATGTAAATTATGGACTACAGTTAACAGTATAATTCTGATAATACTGTTTCATCAATTGTAACAAAAATACCACATTAATGCAAAGAATTAGTAATAGGGAAAACTGCCTGTGGGAGGGCTACATGGAACTCTATAGTTAATACATGATTTTTCTAGAAACCTACAACTTCTTTAATAAAATATTTTTAAAAATAAAATATATTTAAGAAGCATAACACACAACATTAAATCAACAAAGAAGAAAATACTGTGATTATGCCAATTGCTGTAGAAAAACCATATGACAAAATCCAATACCTTCACCAGGGAGCTGAGGTGGCACAAGAGATTGAGCACCTCTTTCCCACTCTGGAAGTTCCCAGGATTGGTTCCCAGTGCTGCCTAAAGAAAGACAAGTAGACACAGAAGAACACACAGCGAATGGACACAGAGAGAAGTGAGTGCAAAAACAATAGGGGGGGAGAAATAAATAAATAAATCTTTAACAAAATCCAATACATTTTCATAGTGAAATTCAAGGAAGCAAACAAGCTAGCAAATCTAGGACTACATAGGTAGTGTAATACTCAGTGGTGAAAGACTGAAAGCTTTCCCCAATAGGGTCAGGAATAAACTGAAGATTCTTTTTTTGCCATTGCTATATATCACTGTCTAGGCAAGAAAAAGTACAAAAAACATCCAAATTGAAAGGAAGAAAGAAAACAATCTCTATTTGCAGGTGATGTGATTTATATGGAGAAAATCATCTAGAATTCACACAAAAAAGTTAAAATGTTGCATTTCTTTGGGGGAAAATACATGAAATGTAAGATATGGACTATAATTAGTAGTATTATTTTGATGATGCTCTTGCATAGTTAGTAACAAACGTTTCACAATAATGCAAGGTGTTGGTGGAGGGGTGACGTATGGGATCCCTGTACGATGTTATGCATGTTTATTTTGTAAGTTCACAACTCTTGCTATACACTTATTGTTTATGTATGTTCATGTATGAATGATATACTTCAGTAAAAATTATTGTAAAAAAAGTCTTGTATTTCTATTTCATAGCAACAAACAATCCAAAAAAGAAATTAATAAAGCAATTTCTTTTACAAGAGCATCAAACAGAGTAAAATATTTAGGAAGACGTTTAACTAAGGAGATGCAAGATTTGTAACCTGAAAACTACAAACCATGGGTGAAATACATTAAATGAAGGGGGTCTGGGGAAGATATTTTAGAAAGCTAACAATGCAAACTTATTTTACACCATTACTGGTTCATGAGAATTTGGCAAACATTGCAATTGTGCCATTATAAATGAGATGAACAATGTATAAAATTAGAAAATATTTTTGAATATTTCACTTCTACTAAATTCAATAAACTAATATTTTTTTTATTATGAATTTGTAATATATGATATTTTACACTTAAAAATTGCTTTAAGTTACACTTACTTCTCAATTTTAAATACTTATCACTACTTTATTTTTTTTAATTTTAAAAAGATACTTAGATTACATAAATGTTACATTAAAAATGTAGGAGATTCCCATATGCTCCACCCCCTACACCTCCCATACTTCCCACATTAACAACATCCTTCATTAGTGTGGTGCATTTGTTACAGTTGATGAACACATATTGGAGCATTGCTACTGTGTGGATTATAGTTTACATTTTAGTTTAAACTCCCTCCCACACAATTTTGTAAGTTATGACAAGATATATAATGGCCTGTATCTGCCATTACAATGTGATGCAGGACAATTCCAATGTCCCAAAAATGTCCTCATATTAAACCTATTTTTCCTCTCCCTCCCCTCAGAACCTCCAAAGGCCAACTTATCACTACGTTAATGTTCCTTGATTTATTACCCATTAAAAACTAAATAAAGCATGCAAACAGGGGCACCCATATTCCCTTTCTCCTTGGGGTTCAATATGGTGCATCCAGCACTGGCACCTGCCCACAACTTACCCAACTGGAAGGTCCAAATTTTGTATCTTTGTGTCACTATTGTATATGTTTTCCCACTCTCCCTGAATCTATAGGAGTTTCTCACCAGAAACAATCCTTAAAAGATACTGCAGCATGCCATGATTGCTAGCCTTTGAGGCCCTCAAGGCCTAATTCTTGCTGAAACATTCCATGAGAAAGTAAAGAATAGATCCCATGGGAACAGCACAGCAAATGTTTTGAGAAAAATCATCATGGAGAAGCCATGGAAAATCCCCCCTCCACAGCATCAGAGACATGAAACAGGAAGCTTTTTACTCACTACGGATAAGGCCCAAATTCTCCCACAGCCACTGGAGCCTCATCATTGATCCTGTACAAGGAAGGTCTTGTCCTCACAGGGGAGAGAGAACCATAATCTTGGGGCACAACAGGGAGGCCTTTGCCACTTGGTCTGAGGCTCAGTTGGGTCAAAAAGCTGGGTTGGGAGCTCTTTCCACACTGCTAGGACACAGCACAGAAAGTTTGCTGCTAACTTCAGGCCTCCCTCAGAATCTCTGAAATTAAATACTCATATTTTTCAGTGCTATATATTTGAAGTTCAAAGGAAATGGAGCTATCAACTGCCTTGATGAGAATGCATGGGGATGAACAGAAGCAAAGAATAAGGTAAATAAACAAGTCAACTGAATTACACCTACCCAGAAATGAACAATGAAGTAAAACAAACAAACAAATGCACTTATAATAGTAAATACACAGAATAAATTCCTTTGGTCAAACCTAAAAAATATGTAAATATCTTTATCTCATAAACTATGAAAAACTTGAAAGAAATCAAAGAAAATTTAAATAAATGGAGAAATATTTATTCATGATAGGTAAACTCAATATTTTTATGATCTCAATCAAAATCCCAGCAAGATATTTTGTAGATACTGACAAACTGTTTTTACTCCTTTAATAGCATGCAAATTACTTAAGAAGAAGAATGTTGGAGAGCCCACACTGCCTGTTCCCAATCCTTGTTATAAGGCTACATTAATTAAAGTATGACCTTGGCACAAGAAAAATGGGCATAAATAGAGTCCACATGTAGACCCATGAAAATATAGTCAAGTGAACATAATCCTTTCAACAAATGGTAACTGAAAACTGGATGGCCACTTAGAAAAACCAAGGAAGACATAAACTGTACATCTTCCACAGAAATTCTCCCAAGAGTTTATAAATGTATGTGTAAATGCAAAATGATAAAAATTTTAGAATCCAACCAAAGAGAAAATCTGCATGACCGTAGATTTGCTGGTGAGTTTTCATATGCAGCCCCTAAAGAGACATAAAAGAAAAAAATGGAAATGGGACTTTACTTTTAAAATGAAAATACTACTCTTAAGAAGACACTGTTAACAGAATGAAAAGAGAAAAAACCTCTACCCTGTACTGGGAGAAAGTTTTGTAGAACACATATATCTAAAAAGGACTTGGACTAAAATACAGAAAAGGCCTGTGGCTCAATTAAAAAAAAAAAATTAAAAATTGAAAACTGACTTGATAGACATCTGACCGAATTAGATATACCATTGGCAAATAAGCACACATGAAAATACTCAACACTGTTTGTCATAATGGAAGAGGAACGTAAAATGTAAGAGACATTACATTCCCAATAGAGTATCTAACTATCCAAAGAACAGACAAAACCAATTGCTAGCCATGATGTGCAACAACAGGAATGCTCATTCATTACTAGAGGGAATGCTTACTGGTACAGCCACTTTGGAAAACATTTTGGCATGTCTTAAAAAGTCAGATATCTCAGCATATGACTCATCAATCACACTCCTTGGTATGTGCCCATGTTTGTTTGATAAGTAATGTCCACATAAAAAGCACCCACATATTTACAGTAAGTTTTAGTTATAATAACCAGAAGCTAGAAGAAACCAATATGTCCTTCACTAGGTAAATGGCTAACCAAACTGTGGTACAACTATGCCCTGGGATACTACACAGCAATAAAAAGGAAGGCAATATCTTACCACATAAACACATGTATACAAATCAAATTCATATTTTAAGAAAAAGAAGCTCCAGGAATTAATCTCCACCAAAACAACTACTGACCCAGCAGACTGTTGAAATTAACTATATTTAAACTCTGGGCTCAAGTGTAACACTGTGTATAATCCAAGAAAGAATTGGAGGAAGAGGCTGGTGAATTATAGTAAATACTGGTGAATTTCACCATCTGTGCAGGAGCTACCATTTCCCATCTCTCAGCCTCACTGCTGGCAGCAGTGGGGACTGCAGCCCAGGCCCCTGCTGCAGCTCCTAGTGTCAGGGTAGGAAATAGAAACCTAGTCCCCTAAATTCCAGGGGAGTGTGGTCTGATTGCCAGTCACTGCTCTTGAGCAGCTACTTCAGATCTCTGGGGTCCAGCTCTCAGGCAAAAGGTTTTGAGGTATATTGACAGTACCCTGACTCAAAACTACAGAAAACTCTTAAAGGGCTGCTGTAACTGGACAAGCACTGAATCAAGAGAACACAAATTCAAAGTCATAGAAGAAGCTCCTGGCACTCAAGCTGCAGCAACCCCTCCCCAGCACTTTGTGGTGCTAACCTGTGCTTACATTATGGGTCACCCAGGAGGGGGTGAAAGTCTATTTCAAAGGGATACAGAAGGCAATCAAACTCCTGTAAACTGTAAACAGGAGAATTCTTAAGGCTGCAAGCAAGCACAAGACCAGTGTAAGAAGCAGGCTCCATGGCTCCACTCAGGCTCAGATAAGAGGAAGCACACTTTACATTTGCCCAAGGCTGATCTTCATAATGAAGGTGACCACCAGCCACAGCAATTTGCAAAGAATGTGAAGGTGCTTTTGCTTTGGTTTATATTGGCTAGCTCCTGGCACTCAAGAAAGTTGGTCATAGCACTGGCTGGATACAAATTGAGGAACAGAGAGCTCAAGGACTAATTGAACACATAAAAATATTAAAATGTACAGTGTACAACAAAAGATTCCAAGACAAAGAAACAGGAAATGGTGGTCAATCCAAAGGAACAGTATTAAAATCTAAAAACTATCAATGAAGAGGAACAGACTTTGAACATACTATACAATGCATAATAATTAGGTAATCTAAGCACCTTTAAAATATATATATATATATAAAATAACATTTATGTAAGAAAATACACATATATGCATATATATTTATATATCATTTTACAAATATTGGTATGTACTGTGAAAAATCTTGATTTTTATGAATAAAAAAAAAAGTATTCTCATAACGCTCAAGGAAATGAAGGACAACACAGAGGAAGAACTAAAGATTATGAGGAAAAAAGACTGATCAATATGGAAATCTCTTTGAGATTCTTAAAAAGGACCAAACAAAAATACTGCAGTTGAAAAATAAATAACTGAAATGTAAAATTCCTGAGGGTTTCAACAGCAGATTGTAGCTGGCAGAAAAAATAATCAGTGAACTTGAAGACAAGACAATTGAAATGAGTCAGGCTGAGGACCAGAAAGAAAAAAGAACCATGCCCAGACACATAATGATCAAACTGTTCAATGCCATGGACAAAGAGAGAGTTTGTAAAAGCTACAAGTGAAAAGCAGTATGTTATGTAGAAAGGAACCCAGAAAGGATTAAGTTCCAAATTCTCACATGATACCATAGAGGCAAGATGTCTCTGGTACAAAATATTTAAAGTGCTGAAAGAAAACATTTGTCAACCAAAAATATTATATCTGGCAAGACTTCCTTTCAAAAATGAAAAATGAAGGAGATTAAGACATTTCCAAATAAATAAGAGCTGAAGAAGTTCATCACCACTAGACTTGCCCTACAAGCAAAGTTGAAGGGAGTTCTCCAGAATGAAATGAGAGGACACTAGCCAATGGATCAAAGCAACAGAAAAAATAAAGACCTCTGGTAAAGGGAACCATTTTGGTAATGATAACTGTCAGTACTATTTAATTGTATTTTTTAGTATTTAACCCCACTTCTTTCTTCTTACTGATTCTAAAACGCAAATGAATAAAACATAATGATATATCTGTGGTTTAGGACATACAGTGTTCAAAAATATAATTTGTAACAGGTACA